>JAULCC010610796.1:0-10378 GCA_032358795.1 Nuttallia obscurata
GACTAAATAAAGTGACCGGCCAAGATTCAGTCTCTTCTATATCTTGGACGCGGAACGCGGAAAAGAACATTAACATACTTCTACAGAAGAGTTCTCTACAGTCGTTTTCCTCTCTCTCTCTCTCTGTCTCTCTCTCTCTCTCTCTCTCTCTCTCTCTCTGGTGACAACTGACCTTAGATGGCGAAACAGACGCTATATAAATAAAAAAGAATTAAATGGATTGGAAGTGAAACAAACACAGTTCATGCCACTTCTACTGCGTCGTTTCCAGATGTTCACGGTGAGGGAAGACCCCAGGCTTGGAATTCACAAACACATCCTTAGACTTGAAACTCAAGAATAATCTCTGACCCTGTAAGTCTGGCAAAAGCTGACAGCCAACAGAGAGTGTTGGAGACTATTCTTGAATTTCAAAACTAAGAACAGGTTGGTGAATTCCAAGCCAGACGAGGCCGTTCTGGGTAGAACCATCTACCTGGGAGAGTCTCCTCATGTGTGTGTATGTTCTGCTAGATAAAACGTTAACAATGACTTTATGAATAAACTGCTTACGTTATATAAAGTCTGTTTTAATAAATGTCGAATTGACCCGCGTCGACCTGGCTATATAAATGCCGACTTCGTATGTTTCCGTGTCGAATTGTGTAATAGGATTCGGTTTGGAATAGATATATAAAAAATAGATACAAACAGTGAATCCAATCTCCTTTCCTAAACCTTCGGGTCCTTATCTGACATTTTTTTTGTAAAGTACTCACATAGATATCTCAATTCGTCCACTTTTCAACATACACTGACTTGCTGGATTTAAGGCAGTTAAACTCTGGTAAACATGCTGTGAACTTTCAATTATAATCTCGACCAACGTCACAAAGTACAGACTGTCATGCGGTCCTCTCAACTCACAGAAATTAGTCCTTAAAAGACTTGTTTCAATGCTTATAAATCACCAAACACACCTCATACTTAACACAACAAAGTAAATTAAAAGTAATGCTACAGAATGTTTGAGTTCCTTCCACTCCGTAACTCCGATCCAATCTCCACCCCTTTCACTGAGTTATTGTATGCACTGTTTGCAATATAAGTGACGGAAACCAAATTAATGACTAAATTGCAAATATTCGACTCTCAATTTTCAGTTACATAAATTCAATAATCACGTACATTTATTCTTTCTCTGCTAATAAGACAAAATTATTTATTTTTGAAGGGTCTACTTACCTGCATTGTAATTGAAATGACGTGATTAAAGAGGCAGTCGCAATTTCGTCCGACAGTAAGTAAGAATTGCAATTGTAACTACGCGGCTCTCTCCGTAAAGCTCCGAATTCCAATTTGCAGAAAATAGCCGAGGCGTTCCGAATGCTAGAATTATGTATGCCTTATAAAGAATTATATAACTGAATGGAGACGTTATTCGTTCTGCGATTCAATATATCTCATTAAAACCCAACCACCTACACGGGAGTTGTACCATACTTATGATTGCATTTCTTGTTATTTTATGCGCTATATTAATATATAAACATTTCATATGTATATATAAATTATCAAATTTCAATGGTCTCATTTTAAAGTTTCTATGCTTTGCGTGGTATAATTTCAACACAAGTGGAAAAGAAATCTTCTAAATTTTATTTACTGATATGTAATTGGATTTATATCACTGTACAAGGACCTGTTTGATATTTGAAAAGGATTCGGACAAGCGTCCTATTGTTGTAAAACATGTAGCGGTACATCTCTCATCTATTTTAATTTAATTTTCGGGTATGCCGTGGTCCAATTTTGTGCTTTTTCCAAGAATATATTATTCCCGACCCAAAGTAAATTTAAAGTACTATATGAAACTACGATAATGTGCTGGTATTTTTTGTAATTGGTAGTGTGGAATAACCAGTAGTTTAAAAGTTCTTATTTACAAAAAGTTTCTGTATTAATGGAAGTGTACAAAAGACTGTATGTTGCGAATCTGCGCAAATCGGGCGTCGATAAATTTGTTTTTCGATTATGACAGTCATTTGCACAAAAAAGTAAACCTTTTAGCTAATAGTTCAAATGGACATTTTTATTTTCTGGCATAAAGATACATTATAATGAATAAATAACATTTGCTGCACGGGTAATCTTTTCGTATTGTCACTGTGTGTAAACAGTACCGGTGTAAAGTGAGCATCTCCACGCCTATATGATACACCCGCTGGGATAATGTAAACGGCTCAGAGAGCCATTGAAATTGTAATAGATTTTCTTAATGTAGAGCATTGTTCGAAATGATGATATAAATATGAAATTTGTGATTAGAAATAAAATAACAAGGTAGACCTAAGTGGTAGGAAGGTGTTGACACGTAAAATGGGGATTGAAATATTTAATATTTCTATAGAAAAGTCAAAAGTTATATTTGCAAACGTTAAAAGCCACGATGACAACAACTAATTTAATTTGCTAGTCTGACAGCTTACAATGTTACAAGTCTTTAATACCTGTCTGGGGAAAATATTTCAAATAATAAGATCTCCCGTAACGTACTTATACCATCATTTATACCGTTTATTTACATACATTCACCACGCTGTTCATGTCACTTATGCATTTATTTATTTTAGTTATGAACCGAAGAAAAATTTGTTTCAATATCACCCGAATAATTACAACCGCATGTTTACACGATGGCAGAATAATGCTAACGTAACAGTCTACCTAAATCTAAAAACAATGATGTATATTAATTATAATGCTAACGTAACAGTCTGGCTGAATCAAAAAAAATTGGTGTATATAAATCGTTATCCTTTGAATTGCTCATTTTAAAGATCTTATGCAGTTTGGTCATCAGTATGTAGCGACTAAGTACATAAATAGTCATTTTTCTGTAATTAGTTGAACTAAGGTCCCATTTAAAGGAAACAAAATGGCAAAAGGGGACACCAAGATGTTTCACCTATGTTTCGATAGTAGCAAAGCAGAAGGCGAATATATTTTAAACGTGTTTGTTTCTGTCATTTTACTATAATTATCCATACAGATACAAATTTTAGGACTTGATGAAAACGATACAAAAAACTAGCCTTATACAATTAGCTTTGTTTATGTTAGGAGTGGCATTCTAAACAATATCTTGCAAGAACTGTGTTTGATTATCGTCATTCTTTTCGTCCTTTTTTAACTTCGTTAAATAAAAGGAACTAGTTTAAAATTTGAGGGTTTTTTTCTCCATGTGTAACACTTAATATTTTGACATAAATTGGTCATGGGACATTATCGTAGGATCAATTAACAGTTTATTTGTAATGTTAAGGCAATTATCAAAAGTTATGATGATTTTCTTTGTACAAATCAATAAAATATATTAGTATGTTCTGATCTGTTCTGCTCTATCGGAAACTCTCCGTTTTCTTCAGCTGACTTGAATTGTACAGGATTATTAATTTTTTTCATTTATACATGATCATCTTCATGAAGGGAAACGTTAGTGTTATAATATTCCCATGACACAAAATTCAGAACTAACTTTGTTTCTTTATTGCAATCACCTTTTTTCAGCAGCCATATTCTCTCCCAAAGAAAGTTGTTGTGGAGGAATTTTGCTTCGTTTTAAATCTTTACATAAATATTAATGTACATTTGGTTGATTTGTGTGTTATCTATCTAAATATCAAGTCAATAATATTAAAACCTTAGAAAAAAGCCAGGTCATACATATAATAAACATAAGTTCCTTTTCTATAACCTGTTTTAGAATTTTAGCCATTATCATTATGTATTGATCAAGTTCAGTAACTGACTTTAAGAAGAGCAACCGTTATGCTAAAGAAGTATTGACTTGCACAGACCTGGGGGTGAACAGATTGAATGCAAATAGAAATTGAATCTAAATGGCGCTTTGTGACAATACAATATATGGGAGAAATTTGATTAAGTCCGAATTCTCTTGATAGCGATCAGCGGTTTATCATTCTGGGTTATTGTTAGAATAACACATTAATAGTTTCTTGTCACAGAGATCCTTTTATTCGTCTATCTGTTATATGAAACATGACGTTTACTCTTTTTTGTAAATTTTCCTGTGCATTTATATGCATATCAAACGACTTTGTCATTTGAGGACAATGTTTTCACACTGGTCTCTCACTCTCTGCCTCTGTCTATACCTGTTAAACCCGATTTTTTGTTCGTGAATATTCATATATTTATTCTCTAATCATCTTGGCCAAACAAATTTAAAACATCCTGCACTAATGACTTCAGAACCTGTTAGACAGAACTGACAAGATACGGTGAAATAGAAACTAAACTCTGCCTGATCAGCCTGTGTTAATATGATCTTAACATATTGGAGCAGTTAGCCTATAATTTATTCTTCGCTTTTGGTGAGTGTATCAGGTGTTATGTGTCTGTGTAAAATAAGATAATGTAAATGATTTGTCGCTATCAGTGGAACACTGAATCTGCAAGATGATATGAAATGATATGATATGATAATGATATGATATATAATGATTTGGTATGATATAAAAAGCTACACATGATTGAACTGGTTTTTTTTATAAATGAATGACGAACAGTGGAACACTCACTGAGTCTTAAGATGATAAGACATGATATGATATGATAATGATATGATATATAATGATTTGGTATGATATAAAGAGCTACACATGCATTGAACTGTTTTTGATAAATAAATGACGAAATAAAAAATGGGATATATAAAGACTATGGCCTTGTGGGCAAAAATGTATTTTTTTTTATTTGAGGCTTCCGTCACACAACAGCATTTCAGCTTGAACGACAGATTTTCTACTCAGGAGAAAATCGTGGTCTTTTTCCATCGTGGAAAGATGGGGAAAACGCCATGTGGCCATAACTAGGACGGCGTGAATTTAAACCCACACAGACAAACACAAACAAACTGTGGTTTCTACATTTATCGTAGCTCGTTAACAGGATATAGTTAGGTCAAGAAAAAAATTGTTATAGCTATAAAATAAAACACTAAAGAATAATCATAATATAGTAGGATATTTACTTTATTAGAGAGCTTTTGTTCACCAAAACTCACACATTACACTCGTAAGACATGTCACCTTAAAACGTATCACGACATGTCATATGACGAGCGTTTGGACTTTTAGATCTCTACACCGTTATTCCAGAATCAGTATTATAGGAATACATCATTAATTTAATATTCTAAAATGTCGAAGATATGAGGTCACGTCGTGAATTGCGAACAATTTATTGAATAGTGACTGTTCATCAATCATAGATGATTGAAACTTTTATATATATATACGACTGTGGCGTTTGAGGTTTATTTATTGTGTTGTTTACCGTCCTTTTGTGATACCACTTGTTCCTTTGTATTGTTATTTGTAGAGGTTGCAGAAATAACGGGACTAAATAATTTTTTAAATATTTATTACGTCCATTTCACGTCCTTTGACTTTTAGAATTCTTTGGCAGATCAAAAGGTCTGGGGGT
Source organism: Nuttallia obscurata (assembly GCA_032358795.1). NCBI lineage: Eukaryota > Metazoa > Mollusca > Bivalvia > Cardiida > Psammobiidae > Nuttallia > Nuttallia obscurata. The sequence continues at coordinate 5,491 of JAULCC010610796.1, forward strand.
TTTGCCACTTTAATGGGAAGTGTTAACCTTTCAAATATAACACATGTTTGATTATCCTTCGACTGTTTGGGAAAGATAATGTTTTCATTTGTCCAATGAAGTCCTCTACTGTTATGGCATCAATTTTCCATTAATGTATTTTCTACCAACTGAGCAGTCAAGCTTAATTAATATTTTTGAAACATAAAATTGATGAATAACTTTCGTAAAATAAATGTGCCATTTAACATTTCCATTTTGATCTACAGTATCCCAAATGTTATACACAATAATAGCAAGGGCAAGCCTTCTGTACATTCTGTGACCACAAAAGTCAAAATTACATGCCATTATAACCCATTAGCTTTCAATATCGAGTTTTAACATTCATATTTCAAAATTCAACAAATCATACCGTCAAACATTACCGTTTTATTTCAGTAAAACATGACAAAAAGTTAGTAGATCTATATATCACCGCCTTAACAAGATATGCCCTTGAAATATTCATCGCCGCAAATATGGCCGCTTACTTTCAAAATTATCAGCCGCTTATCACATTTACAAATTTATCAATCTGCTTACAGATGCCGATAAAGTCAAACATTTACCAATCTAGATCTTAATCTTATTGTGTGCGTATATGTTTTATGTTTCCACCGAGCACTCGAGAACAGGTAGTAATAGCGATCGTGAAAATATAATATTATCGCGACACCTACTTCAAATTCATTTGTATCTTAGATACGAAACCATTTCAATAAACTAGATATGTATCTCGCAAACTGTTACTTTCATCTCGTGAGCATTTGAGCTTGTCCAGTTTGAAAAATGTGAGATGGCCAGTGAACCAAGGTCAGTATAAGTAATAACGTATACCAGTCCAGTGATCACAGAGCACCATGATACGCTTGACAATAAACGGAATCACTATTTCCCGGACACTTCCGCCAATTAATTGTTTCAATGTTATTATTTATAAAACTCACGTCCATTTTGGTTGATACACACTGCGTTTAAAAAACTATCAATTATAGAAAAAATAACCGAGGGGAAATAACCATTTGAGAAGATATATGGCTCTATTGCAATAATATATACAAATTTCACAAGAAATGATACATTGTCAAATATTTTGTGTGCTTATATATACATTACGATACTTCAATTCTACGTAGTCGCCGATGAGTCAACTGACAAAAATTGGGGGGAAAAAAACGAAATTTGCCAAACTCTTTACGTCAGTTAAATAACTCTAATAACAGACAGACAGACAGAGAAAGTTTCATGCTTTCTTTCCCAACATGGTGAAATTTAGCTTGCTGGCGTAAAGTGACTTCTATATTAAATGTTGTATTTCGATGTCTGGCTGGTGTTTTAGCATTTCTCACATAAATAACTGCCCGGATTCATTTCATTTTGTTTCTCTTTATATGTTGGCTTATATATGAGTATCTTTAATCCATCTGAATCAACCGTGCGATTTGCCAGTACTTGTAGTGTAACGCATAACAAGTTGGTTCTATTTACAGGGGTTATACAGGGACATTTAGTAAAGAAACTCCTTAAATATGAATTATACTAAGGAATGTACGAACTAGAGGAAACTGAGATAAAACGACAAAGATTTGGATATCCACAACACTTCCGATTGGGCCCGATTGTAATGTCTGTAACACTGCGGCGGTTTGGTACAGTGCGGTGCGTGATTTATGCCTAACCTGATAGCATGGCGCGTAGGAATATATGTAGCCGTGTTTTTTGCGGAAACATTGACAGTTGACAAGAAGAATTTATTTGAAAATGAAAAGACAACATAATATGTTTACATTAACCTTATTGAACATGAAGACAGTAATAGAAGTATTACTGTGATTTTGTCGTACTGTATTGAATGGCGCACGGATTAGTTCAAATAGTTCTTATAGGCCATATTCCAATGACAGACCGATCCCAATGTAATCACCTTCCAAAATTAACAAGGTCTGTACGCGTTATACTATTGACTTGGAGAGACACAGCCGTGTCCCCATATGGTCAGTAAATATACGTTAAATACTGACCGTAACATGGGTCCGATTTGAACAATGTGGATAAACTTAATCATATTTTATTACTTTCATGGGTTTGCAATCATACAATGATATATACAAAATAAAATGAACAAAAGCAAAAGGTTGGGGTAATAAGTTACAACATTAGTCACGACCCGCCCCTTGGGCTCAAATGCCCCGACGCGGTGTATTCCTATATGGTATCAAACCTTCGACTCTTAGGCTTCAAACAAGACCCTTTGATGACTGTACTTTCAGTCTCCTGATACAGCGATAACGTGAATATGAACCGCCGTTAACTATATTTTTGCCATATTGAGCACCGTGTTATCAAACTCTTGGATGGTGAAGTATGCATGAACAAATAACATTGCACGGACCTCAAAGAAACCTGCAGTAACTCAATAACGTAACACGTGCGTTTATGATCAATTTGGATTATGAAAAGCAATTAATACTGATAAAACATATAACGTTGCAATAGGATTTTTGCCATGACGTAATAAAAATGAACAAAATAACAAACAAGATCTAGATCCTCAAACAGACAACTTGTATCCTCGGTCATTTTGTTCCATAAATCAAACACTTCAACTCGTAACGATGCAACAGCGGGTGGTAATTAATAAGAATACGTGTTGATAACGAACTTTGAAATAAGTTATAGACATGCTATTTCGGAACATCGTTTTTTTATTTTGTCGCTAACGCTTTAATGATATCAATTCGTGGAAATGCGTGTGTAAACAATAAAAATATTAACACTGTTTGTCATAGTCAATACCGAAACCGTCCTCAATGAAAAAAAGGCAGTCTGAAGCGACATCATATAAGGTCGCAGAAATGACGAAGATTAATAAAATAATCCATAACTTGTAAAATTCCAGCTTCTGTTGCAAGAAGTACTTTATATGATTGTCTCATAATAGTGTCAAAGATTAACAAGATGTCATAAATTACGCCAACGTATGTGTGACGGTTGTGAGTTATTCTTGTAGACCTAATAGTCTAATTCAGATAAAATATTATCGACAAGAAATTAAAAGAAAAGAGATAGAATGAGGCAGAAACGATAAGAATGATAAATGTTTATTTCGAATAGTCCTTGAATAATTTACCGAGTAATAAAACAATATGTTGTTATGGTTTTATTATAGAGATTGCGTTTAATGCTACTTATACGCAGTTTTTTAATCATAAACCTAGATATTACATTGCACAAAGGTTATTAACCTACAAATACACATGTATACACAGTCAATAAATATGAATTCTTTCGCCGGCATAGGTAAAGTCATTATATTTAAAATACTTTAAACCTATGTTAGGATGAATGAAAAATATAGGTTCTCTATTGCTTGTTCTTATCACTCAATCACTAAATAAATCAGTCAGTTGTTTTTAAGAAAACTCCCAGAATTGCACAGAAGGGAGTAAAAGAACACTGATAGTCATATAATGACAAAAGTGACACTCACAAAATACGCCCGTCAATAATTTCTTGGATTGTAGGACAATTTTCTGTCACACTATGACCATTTTACAAGCAAGCCTTTCAAGAGGCAAATAATATTCAAGAGTCTGGTGCCAAAAGGTTCTACGTGCCTTTGAAAATTGAAGCCAATAAACACCTTTTGGCTGTAAAACCTGGATAAAACTAGAGCTATCACTAAAGGTGATAGATACCCGCCCCCATCTGTCCACCCAGCAGCAGCCTTTGATAAAAAATGGCAATATTTAACATATTATAATTTTTTTTATTATAGTCTCAACTACATACATATGTACAATACAAGAAGACATATATAAAAACTCACACATTACTACATGTATGTAGCCATTCTAAATAGAATTACAAGAGACTTGACAGAATAATTTATTATCACAGGTCATTGCACATATATACAATGTGTAAACTATTCTTAATAGGTTATTTACACATATAAACAGTGGAAAGTTGCTTTAAATCCTGACGATTACGCCTAAAAATTGTATTAAAGATATGTATTATTAAACTGTGACTGTTTTAATAGAGCACTATTGCGCATAATAAAAAATGCTTTAAAGAATCAAATATCACCCCAAATCAGATTTGGGATGAACTGATTAACTGCGACTTTTCACATTTGCTAACATTCTAGTCAAGGAAAGCAACACAGAAAGAAAAAACATAATAGAAAATAAAAAGATTAAACAGTACAATACATAATAACTTTTTTGCAACTCTTATAATTTACTAAAACAAGAAATGTGTCATATAAATCACAATGTGTAGATAAGATTTATACGCTCCTTTAAAATCGCAATAAATAACATATACAAGAAAAAAGAGCTTGTGAAACACAAATGCCCCCTTATAAGATAATTGCATTAATGAATGCTCTAGACCTCTGATCATTTGAACTCAAAGACATAAGGGTTATATACTCATCATGAACCTACCTAATTAATATGATGACTGTAGGTTAAACAACGGACAAGTTTATGATCCTAAACCATTAAGAAAATTACAGTACTGAATGACCTTGACCTTTGACCTATTGACCTAAAGATAAAGGGGTCATCTACTCATCATCATGAACATACATACAAAATAAGAGGACTGTAGGTAAAACAATGAACAAGTTTTTGATCGGAAACCATTTGGACAATTACAGAATTACTGAATTACCTTGACCTTTGACCTACTGATCTCAAAAGAATCGGGTCATCTGCTCATTATAATGAACCTACCGTTAAAATATGAAGAACGTCGGTTAAACTATGGATGAGTTATTGATCCTAAACCATTTGGACAATTACATTACTGAATGACCTCGACCATTGACCTACTGACCTCAAAAGAAAAAGGGGTC
>JAULCC010610907.1:0-10377 GCA_032358795.1 Nuttallia obscurata
TGTGCCACATGGCTAATTCGTTTTTATCACATGGCTACTTCGCTTTATAAATGGTTAGGTTATTTCATTTTGTATCATAATGATATTTCATGTTGAATCACATGGCTATGTCGTTTGCTTTTTCGCTTTGCATACGGGCTGTTTCGTTAAATATCACATGATACTTCGTTTTATAAATGATGAGGCTATTTCATTTTGTGTCACAATGATATTTCATTTTGAATCACATGGCAATTTCGTTTGCTTCTTCGTTTTTGTATCGCATGGCTATTTCATTTCTGTTTTTTCGTTTTGTATTGCATGGCTATTTCGTTTTGGATCACAAAGCTTCTTCGTTTTGTATCTCATTGTTTTGTATCATATGACTACTTCATTTCGTATCACGTGGCTGCTTCATTTTGTACCACATGGCTACTTCTTTTTGTATCATATCTCTATTTCGTTTTGTATAACATAATTATTTTGTATTGTATCACATGGCTTTTTCGTTTTGTTTTACATGGCTACTTCGTTGTGTATCGAATGGCTACTTTATTTTGTATCACATGGCTACCTTGTATTGTATCACTTGGCTATTTCATTTTATATTCCATTGCTATTTTGTTGTGTAATGCATGGTATTTTCGTATTTTATCACATGACAATTTCGTTTCGTATTGTATTGCTATTTCGTTTTGTATCACATGGCTACTTCGGTTTTGTATCACATGGCAATTTCGTTTTGTATCTCATGACTACTTCATTTTGTATCACATGGCTTTTTCGTTTTGTAACATATGGCTTCTTCGTTTTGTATAGCTTGGGTATTTTGTTTTGTATTCTTCGTTTTGTATCGCTTTGCTTTGTCGTTTTGTAATGTTCTGCTATTTTTATTTATATCACATGGTTACTTTTTTTTGTTTTATATGGCATCTTTGTTTTGTAACACATTGCTATTATGTTTTATATCACATGGTTATTTCTTTTTTGTATCACATTGCTATTTTGTTTTATATCACATGGTTACTTTTTTTGTTTTATATGGCATCTTTGTTTTGTAACACATTGCTATTATGTTTTATATCACATGGTTACTTCTTTTTGTAACACATTGCTATTATGTTTTATATCACATGGTTACTTCTTTTTGTAACACATTGCTATTATGTTTTATATCACATGGTTATTTCTTTTTGTAACACATTGCTATTTTGTTTTATATTGTATTGCTTCTTTGTTTTGTATCAAATGACTGTTTCATTTTGTATAACATGTCAATTTTATTTTGTATTACACGGCTTTTACTTTTGTATTACACGGCTATTTTGTTTTGTATTACACGGCTATTTGTTTTGTATTACACGGCTATTTCTTTTTGTATTACACGGCTATTTGTTTTGTATTACACGGCTATTTGTTTTGTATCAAACTGCTTTTTCTTTTTGTACTGGGTTGTCTTTTGTTTGTATCACAAGGTTAGTTCTTTTTGTATTGCACGGCTATGGGTTTTTTATCGCAAGGCATCATCGTTTGAATTGCGTGGCTATTTTGTATTGTATTATTATGCTTTTTTTTGCGATGTACCATAAATATCATGTTTCAAATTATACTTAACATTGTCAACGGAAATGTTTTACAAGAATCATTTAAGTCAAGGTCAATATATGCGTGTACTGTTGTGTCTTTTTTTCTTCAAAGAAACAAATAAAAATTGTTCGTATACGTTCTTCAGCTATTGTCTCTCAAAAACTACTCTTTTGCTTATTATTCTTTTGTTGACTTACAATTGATTTTTCATACATATTTCCATATTGTTCCTCTGAAAAATGAGTCGAATAAAATCCGATTTTGAATTATGGTAATTTTAGACGATGAAAGTTTGACTAGTTTCATACTTTAAACATATATATCATGTATACAAACAAACGAATATTTCTTAATTAAGTTACATGATTGAAAAGTTACTCGTGGTCTAATCTGGATCCAAACTGTTTGTAACTTCTATCACGGTCTACCTTAGCAGGCTAAAGGTTACGATGATGTGCCATTGAAAAATCATACGCTTTGTGTTCACTTTATATTGATATACATGTACCAAAGGTCTTTGTAAATGTATTAAGAAAGTTTCTACTATAGTGTTGCACATTAACAAAATGTATACGAGTGAGAATCTACTGAGGTATATTTTTTAAAAGCCTGTATATTTGTTTGTCTTATTTATTACATACGTTAGCATAATATCACAGTTATATCTAAACGATATAAAGGCATACATCTAAGATATAACAATAGGTATCCTGAGGAGAGATAACAACATCGCTGTTCAAAAAATTCGAATCTGTTTAGAATTCTTTGACGAATGTTATATTCAATTCAAATTAGAATGTATCATGCAAGATGTTAACATATCAAGTTCACACGAGTTGTAGCAAAATTATAATAACTCAGTTTTATTTCGATGATGACTCCAATTGCAGATACATGGTATTTACGTATTTTATCCCCCCCTCCCAAAGTACAATGTCATAAGTTTTGTCTTGAATATGTCATCGACGTAATTAAACTTTATTAAATTTAATACTGCAGTTGTTTTTTAATTAAATCAAGGGTTCTGTTGCAGGTTCTATACAGTGTATTAAAGCAGCAAAATACAATTGTCTGTTCCTGATAAATACATGCACATAATCATTTATATGTGTATGCTTATGATAATTATATTTATATGTGTATACATATGATACTTATATTTATATGTGTATACTTATGATACTTATATTTATATGTGTATACTTATGATAATTATATTTATATGTGTATACTTAAGATAATTATATCTATATGTGTATACTTATGATAATTATACTAATATGTATATTCTTATGATAATTGTATTTATATGTGTATACTTATGATAATTATATTTATATGTGTATACTTACGATAATTATATTTATATGTGTATACGTATGATAATGATATTAGCTCAGGTAGTTTGTCTGGTATAATTATAATGATTGAACACACGCTTTTGCTATTTTGAAAATGTATGTATGTTGTTCGTATAGAGATGCCACGGGTATACACATAGGAACATACAGTCTCATAATAGAACAGAACAGAACGAATATGTATTACGTTTGAGGCAGGTAAGGCAATATAAGGGGTCTGTACTGCTCTCTATACGCAATTTTGTATTGACCTAGGTCCAGATAAACCAACAATAATTAGACATTTTTTACATTTTTTATTTTTTACTTCATAGCACAATGTTTGTTTGAAGTTGACAAAAACAGAACAGAAAATCCTTTAACATAGTCTAACGTTAGAAGAAAGTATATAATGCTGATCTCCTCATTCGCACATAGTTTGAAATATTGACAGCATTAAACGCCAATTTTATAAATTAACATAATATTTCACCATAACATATATATAATATATACAAGTTCATGGAAACACTTACGAACTCGTAACAACAACTTTAAATGATTGGAGTAGACGAAAAACATTTTTACTCTAACATTAAACTGAAAAAAAGACAAAAATACCAAACAATTAGTATTTCAAAATTGTTTCTTTCTTTCAGTACGTTTTCTTCAAAAAAATGTTTAACTGTCTTCTAATGTGACAGCGTCTGCCACTAGTGATTTCCCAATGTAACGAGATTTTGCCGTACACTTTGCATCTTCAATATTTATCTGTGTATATATCACTACAGATTTTGGAAAAGACTGGAAGACGAAACACACATGTACCTGTCAAGAATGACGTTTTTTCCTCAGAAACGCAAAGAGGCATTCAGTACACGTCCTCTAGGGTCGTCCAAATCACTTTATTTAAAACCCCGACCAGTGCCGATTCAACCCGAATGAAAAAGCACATTGTCGTTGTCAAGGGAAACAATTCAATACCAACGTCTCTCGAAGTATTTTGTTAATGATGATACATGCTGCTAGGAGGGTACGAATATGAAAACGGGGACACAAAGGGATGAGTCAATAATGGGGACCGCCCCATTTGGGCCCCATAAAGTGCCGCGGCGGCAGGAAATGTGATTCCTAGAGCGGGAGGTAGCATTGGTTTGGCCGCCATCTTTAATTTCTCTATTTCCGCTTCATGTAATCGTTTCGCTTTGGCCCGCCTGTTCTGAAACCAAATTTTTACTTGTGTCTCTGTCAGATTTAGGGAAGCACTGAATTCCGCCCGTTCTGCTATTGATAGGTACTGTTTTTGTCGGAATTTCCTTTCTAATGCTAAGAGCTGAGATGTGGTAAATGGCGTCCTTGGCTTCCGGTTGGTTTTGTGTTTCCGGAGAGTACATTTCTGTGGATTAATACGCGGTGTGCTCACCGTGCCTGAAACGAAAAAGATTAATATATAAAACTCTTGTTGTTTGATAATGAACATTAAAAACAGTCAACAAAAAAGACGATAACCTAGTGTATGATTTGCTTTGCTTGTTTGTTTATCAGTGGCTTTAGTAATATCGGCACGATTCGAGTGATATGGCAATGTTTCGCGCTTTTCATTATGACTGAAAATTCATGACACCCCGGGTAGAACCACCAAGCTTCCGCATTTTATATGTTCATTTGTTTACAATCTAATTCAATTGAATATTCATAAGTTCCGAGTTTGATGAAGAGTTCTAATGAGCCTGGTTATATCTACATTTATATTTATATCTTAATTTATGTTTGCAGAATGTCTTTCATTGTGTATGGTAATATGGGAAACAAAACATCATGCATTAAAATTTATGAAGCGGAAAGCAAATTGATCATTCGACCATCGTCATATAAAAATAAATCAAAACGTAAATTCGGTTCGTTTGTACGTGATATTTCTTAAGCTAAGAGTCTTTGCTGAAAAAACATACTTCTTTCCTTTATCTTGTTTATCTAAAGCTGCATCGTTAATCTAAATTCATGTTTTGGTAAAAATAACTTTTTCCTCTGAATTAGTTTGATTGATTTATTGCGTTCTCTCTACTATGCGTTTTATTATTTAATGAATGGAGCTACTATCTATACAATTTCCGAATAAATTAAAAACTTGCCTAACGCACTTTCCCAGCAGTACATAGATACACGCGAAAATAAATACCATGGTTGAGAAAAAAAGATTACACATGACAACATAAGCAGTTATTATATATCAGAAGCTCATATCCCCGCCAATCTCACATATGAAAAGTCAACCACTTAGCGAATTACAGACTCTCGTTATTTGTTTATTATGTGTTTATTTGCACGCTGACTTTGTTTTGATGCGAAGACATAACCGTCACGCGCATCGTACTAATTATTAATTAGCGCAGAGTGCATCTCGCTGAGATATCAATCATTTACGTATATAATACACCTCTAAGAGGTTTCTAATTAGTAATACCACGATCAACGTGTGGTCAGAGTCTGTTATAACTAAATCATCTGCCTGTGGTAGGCGTAATTCAATCAGGAACATGTATTTTCTAAATCCGCAGACAGCAGTAATAAAACCTATACGTATTATTCATAGTAACATTAGCCTATCAGATATAATTTGGGACATTCTCTGCTTTAATGTCCCAGTTAGCATTAACTGCTTTTATTTGCTGACTGTGATGTTCTGAGTTGACATAAATGACGGTAAGCATTTTTCTGTTAATTGGAATCCTTTTTTAAGTCATATTTGATGCCATTGTTTTATTAGACACAAATTAGATATATATTTTGTTACTCTTTGGATGTCAAAGAAATTTTTTGTTTCCAATAGATGGAAAGGGTAAAAAACGTATATTGTAAAGGCTAAAGAAAATAATCGATATTACTAAAAAATCCTTCACGTTTGTTCAGATGTAAACATGTAAATGTTGTCTCATATAATAGGATGAACTTGAATAAATATGTGGGGGAAAAAACACTACTCTGCCCTTGTGTTCAAACCAGAATCATGCCAGTGTGCCAAATAAATTGTATAAATACATGTACTAGCATATTATCATATCATGGGGAAATCACTTCGTAATGTAGTTAGTTAAACGGTTAAGAATGGGCGTGTGTTTTGCCATTTTATGCAAAGTGAGCATATCTGTTATACGAGTAAATTAATTAGAATCACCAGGAGTTGAGACGGCAAGTCATCAATTGAACATGATACAGTTTGGTCAAAATGAATCCACACTCATTCGTTAATCAGTCTGTTATTGGGAGTTATTAATCATGATAATCCCACATCTACATCTTATAAGTACGTTAATTAGCGATACCACTACCGGGGCCATGTGGTAAAGACCCGCACTATCATTAGCAGACCTCGCTGATTTGTTTGGAACTTCATTCCTAATTAAATTAAGCGAGATACTCCGAGATTTCAGCGAGGCCGGCGATAAGTCCGTCTCTTAGCCCTGTCCGTGTCAAAATTCTAACGTGTTTGAAAACGAGGCTAAATTGCCCGGATGATGTGGAACGGAGCGGCGATAAAAGACCCGGGGCATTATTATTCCGAGAAATTCGCCACCGTTATCGGTAAGCTACCTTTGAACGCGGAATTAATCGAGATTTGAACGAGCATTGATAGAGCTGGTGCCAGGTTGATGTCAAATTAAAGCTGTAATAGTAATTAAATAAATCATGTTTTAACTAAGATTATCGGCGTGATGTCACGGTGTCATGAAATTAGTGTCTAATGAATCTGCAGTGCTGATAGTCGGTTAATAAAATGATTATTTGTTTCGGAAGATACTTGACGGCGGTCCATTTTATGGCAGCAACTGAGTTTTTTTTCAGAAATAAGGATATCTAACGATATCTACTTTTGTTGTTAAATTTGATATCAAAGGATGTTTATCATAACTGACTATATGAAGCATTTAATGTGTGTGATATAAAAATATATTTGTAAAATTGTTGAATGGAATATCCATTTGTTTGAACTGTACAGAGAGAGAGAGAGAGAGAGAGAGAGAGACAGAAAGAGACAGAGAGAGACATAGACAGGCAGAGACAGACAGACACAGAGACAGAAACAGAGACAGAAACAAAGACAGAAACAAATAAATATATACCAAGACAAAGACAGCGTTGTATGTGTGTACGGAGTTACAGGAAAATAGGTTCATAAAAGTGTGGTAATAAATGTTTCTTCACACTAAAGAGTTCCTAACTCATTCTGACATTAGTTTATTTTGTTTATCAGGAAAGTGACTTCCTGAAATAATAAGCCTGCTATTCGATACAGCAACACTTCCCCTCCGTGTCAAATGGCTAGAACTGATGGAACTTATACAAACTATAAACCCATAAAAAGTGTATAATTCTATGATAATTTAGAATATGGCTTACAATTTAAGATAAAACCATTCCGTTAATATACTGTACTACTTTTAATTCTTTATTCGAATTCTTTAGTCGTTTTTCTCAGATTATGTACTTCTCAACATTTTTCACGACAGTTCCGGGAGCTATATTCGAAACAAATGTGATTGATTCTAAAACAAATATTCTTTGTACAGATTAGATTCGAAATTGATGATTTTTGTTAAAAAGAGATAGATAGATTCTTTATTTTGACGTAAACAATACAGTTTCTTGTCATACACATTATGACCACAATAATATAATAATATAATACACATGTTTGCGCTGTGAACAGAATAATACATGGTACAGCAAAAAATAAAACATTCTCCTAATCACAAAGTTATATCTCGAGCAACAAACTCTTTTAAAACGTGATTTTGGTCAAACACGGAATGTCCTATTATACAGCTCTCATGCTCCATCCGTTCAACTTGTAAATGATAAAACATAATATTGTATCACTAATAACCCTCCAATGAGGCGTAGTGACTGATTTGTTAAATTTGTAAACAATGTGACCAATTAGACGCAGCTAATTAGGTCTGTTTACATCATTTTTACATGACTGGTTTAGCTAGTTAATTAGTGATGATATTTTCGTGTTTCGAAAGGAATCACCGAAACATTAAATGTCGAGTAAAACACGTTATATTTCGTTAGCTATAAGACTCAGCAGCTAAAATTGCTGTACAGCATAGTCTACACCAGTGATAATGCCTTGAATATTATTTAATAATCTCGCTTATTGACCACGCTATTTTAAATTTTAAATGACGTAGAAACCTCTTGTTAGACATCTAGCATTGCCAATTTAAACATGTACGTTTACGTATATTTATTATTATTATTTTGTCCCGTAGTTTCGAAATCGGTTCTCATGCAAAAAAAAACCAAAAGCAATTAAATAAATAAAATAATAAAAAAAATACTTTATACAAGTCCAAACTTTAAAAGGATAGATAGCTGTGTTTAATAGATTGAGCAACATCAGTTTTTGAAAAATAATTATTTATACAATATCTATACAATATCCGAATAAATTAAAAACTTGCCAAACGTAATGTATTCTATATTATATCAAATGTGTATGGAATTCATTTAGCATAAATTATCGATCAGACATATTATACAGTCGGATATCGTGCTACTACATGCCATATGATTAATGAACACATATGTAATAGTGTATGAAACGTGTATGTTTTAATATTATGCTGCCATATTGTTGTGTTCTATAACATGTCGCTATGTTGTTATATTATATCATGTTGCTGTTATGTTATGGTACGATGCTGTTATTTTACTACACTCTTATATATATTTGTGAGAAAACATAAAATGGTCATGTTATAATCTTTTAATTATTACAACAAAGTATACGAATGGAATAGATTAAACAAACAAGAGCAATATACTAAAACACAATTAAAATCAAATGTGTACTTGTCATGCATTTCATGTAATTTTTTGTTATTTTTTTAATCAGTCATTCTTTTTTTTTTCTCATAAGACATCTTCCAATCATGATATTATTTTATTTCTATTCGCTAATATTTGAACGAGAGGATTTTTACAACAGTAGTGTAATTATGGTTATATATTATGGCAATCCAGCTAAGTCTAGTTTATTATATATTACAAATGTTTAGTAGACAGAGTAACTCTTTGTCCTCGCTTGAGTGATCCAGCCCTTTTCTTATTCAATAATTTCATTTCAGCTTTAAACTTTAATCTAGTGATACAATTTCATGCTGTGTTGCACATCGTTGCTTTTAATTAGATTTTGAATCACAATATTTTCACAACGATCCATTTTTTTTTTCTTTTATAAGCATTAATTAGGGAGGAGGGATGCAAGCAAAAAATATGTGTGTTTAAATATGTATCAATGATTCAGGTTGCCAGACTTGTCGTGTGACCTAATGGTATGATTTCATGACGGTTATAAATTGCTATTTTCTTTATAGGAAAAGTACATTGTACGCAGTTCACTACGAAAAGAAAATAAAAAGAAGAAAAATATTCTTAAGTGTCGCCAGAATACAATTTGCTGAAAGGAAATAAAATCCTCATCTCCGAAGAAGAAAACAATATATTTTCATGTATGGAAATACACTGCAAAGTGATAGGAAATGTAAAAACAAACTTATAAATACAATGTGTGTATGTAAAACAAAAATATACATCAGCTGATATAAGTAAATTAATCTGCTACATATAATATAAATCATTTTAGATGTGTTTTTTTTTTCTTCAAAATATTTATCTCTGTCTAGATATTTTTTCTTTAAATTAAATCTGTAGTAGTTATTAACGTTGTGACTTTTTATTCCTATCATCTTCGAATAAATTGCAATTGTAGAAGGGCGAAATTATACGTATCCCGGAAAGGCTTTGATGTTTCCTTAGATAATTACAACAGCCCTTTGTATGATTGTCTCTGATCATGTCCTTTTGTTGTCAATGATTACAATAGTAAATGATCGTGCTAATTAGATCGTTTAGTTCACAAAAAATATTTATTATATCCTGTGATCAGTAATAGACCATTTTTTCTCGAAATTATCTGTGTATTGGAAATATACGTAATGTATTTTGTTTATCTTTGCGTTGATCTCTGTTTAAAACTGGTAGAAATTGTGAATAAATTTATTAATATTCAAGAATGCGTACATTAACATAATCGTTTTAAACTTCATTTTAGAATAAGTCATCTGCACAATTTTCATCTCCATTCAAATGAATTTTACAAGAGTCTTCAATTATTCCATAAATTATATTTTTCTAATATAATCATAATCTGATGAATTTGCCCTTTTTCCTACAAGAATTAAAAACAACATACACACACATTCCAAAAATTCATTTTCGAACACCAACTGAATACTATAATATTAAAATAATTGTTACTACAAATAATCATCAATGGAGGAGGGTCTTTTTTATTAATAGAACATTTCCTGTTTGTTGTTTTTTTCGCATTCTCGTTAACTGTTATCATAAAGTTCATATGTCTTAAGTTATTTTCATATCGGGTAATTAACAACCAAAAACA
>JAULCC010611129.1:0-10375 GCA_032358795.1 Nuttallia obscurata
TGATGATCGGGGCACACTATGTAAAATAGGGAGGAAATGATATGTAAAGCACCTTTGAACGTATGTTCCATATGAAAAGGGTGCTATAAAAATGTGGAAAAAAAATATCTGATCTACTAATAATGCAGTTGATTGACACATTGCTCGGTATAGTAGTAATGTGCTCGTTTCACAACAACGTGACTTTGGGCGTTCATTTAATTATGTCCCTAGGATGGTTCAAGGCGCATTATGAGACTCACTCATTATTTGGTCACTTCATCCATTATAAGTAATCACCATTGACAGAAAAACAACGATTCCCTGTAAATATAGAAATACACATATTTTGCAATCTGTATATTTAACACACATGTACATTCAAATGCAAAGAGATAAGTTATTGAGCTATTAAAATCATTAAAAATGCAAAGAGATAAAATTTTTGAGTCATACAATCATACAAAAATGTTACAGTTTTGTTCTTGGTCGGTGACTTAGTTGTCCTTTCAAGAAGAAAAATATTTTTCGTGATAATATTACCTTTTCTTAGTTAGAAAAATCGTTATTATTGGTTCCGCCAGAACATCTATTTATAAAATATTAGCCAACTGACTTGCGCCTGAATATTGTGACTAGATTTCTCATTTGCTGTACCTTTGCCACTTTTATCAGTCTTTTGCTTTTTATATTTATGAAATACATGTGGTTTTGATAGACCAACTTCCGGAGTACAGAGTTAATAAAAGGTGCCGGCCACCTAGGCTATTGTTTCGTTTTGACTGGGGCAAGCTTTTCAAAACAATTTTAATTGCAGGCCCTAAAGCCTCTGTAGCCTCATCCAGTGAAGGATCCTGTATGATAATTTCAAAATCAATTCAACTAAGATCTTTATAAGAAGCATCAATATCAAAAATTTTAAAAACTGCTTTATAACATTATTTAGATTTACTTGGAGGAACTTTAAAACCAAGCTTAAATCATACCATATTATGAAAATTGCTCAGACAACAAGTGAAGTTTAAAACATTAAGACAATTTGAAGGTTTGTTGGTTAAAATAACATCAATAAGGCTTGGATCTGATTTGAAACAGGTAGGTTCTTTAAGCATATTGTAAGTCAAAAATATCACATATGTCGTGCAGTTGTTTGCTTTTACCATACTGTTGCATATCATAATTTAGGTATCTGTATATGATAAAAACAAATATCATATTTGGACGAGATCTTGTCCATTGAATTGCATGAGTCATCATAACATATTAGATGATTTTCACCTGTGAGTCTATAGACTCCATTAATAAGCCATTTTGAGTTGTTATGGATTATCTCAAGTCCATCTGTTTATGACATTGACTTCCAGTTGTTTTTCCGGTCATCTGGTAGATTCGATCTCACATATGCTAGAACTCCATCGCCAACAGCCAATCTGTCGTTTCTTACTTGGTGATAATTGTTTATTTGAAATTGAGCATCTACAAAAGTTTCATCAAATTTTGTCTCTGAAATAAATAAGATGTCAGCAGAGTTTTAAATAAGAAGGTCCTTTATAAATGGATATTTATAATGGAAATATTAATATAAAGGTAGGCACGCATACATTTATCTCTGCTGGTTTTTGGCTATAATGGTAGTAGAATATGTAGTAGTCTGGTATTTGTAATGTAGAGAGAAGTTAATTGAAGTGTTCCGTATCATTGGGGTTTGTCTGGATGGTTGGCGAAATTTTACTGCATGAGAGGGTGTCGTTTCTTGTGTTCAACCTTAGTCTCATTCCTTAAGTCTCCAAACGTAATGGTGTTTGCATGTAGAAGTTAGCTTAAGATCGTAACATGGTGTGTATAAATAAGGACTGCATAAAAGAATGCCAAAATTGTTTTAAAACTTTTCCATAGGGCGCAATTATATGTAATCGATTTCTGATCTGAGTCCTTCAGATGGAGTGACAAAGTGTTTCAAGCGTCTCGTGATTGGAGGAAGAAAATTCAAGATTTCATTCTCATGACATTCTCAGAGTTGTCATATGATACTATATTTTGCTCAAGTTGTTGGTGTATTGTCGTCAGATGTGCGGCGTGGGACAATCTCGATCGCTTCAGGCTGCTGAAGGCCTTTTCCGCCATCTTTTCTGTGCTGAACTATTCGAGAATTGTAAGAGGCTCGCAAATACTAAACAAGACAACTTCAAGTATGCGTTTCCATTGCTTACGATTCTTTGTTAATATAAAAATACATATATTTTACAATCTATATAACACACGTGTACATTCAATTGCAAAAAGATAAATTATTTAGTAAATTAAATACCAAAACTCAGAAAATTTACTACTACAGAATTATCAACTATAAATAAATGTTATTTTTTGACACACTCGAATTCACATGAAATAAATGAATCTTAGAAAATAACGAATATTTGTCCTCTGAAGATACATAGCAAGCCTCTTAAACTACAGCCTATAGCCGTAAACGCTAAACCAACCAACCAACCAAACAACGGACATGACGTCAGACGTTACAGAAAAACAAACTTTTCTTGACATGACGTCAGACGTTATCCTTTATGGTGCGTAAAAAAACGTTACGTCGTTTACGATTAGTGTATATGTATACATATAGTTGTTTGTAAGCACAATTGAAAGTATGTCCTTAAAAATTATTTAACCTACTTATTCTTTTTAAATACATTCCTACATTTATACTCATACTCGCTAGTTAAGCGAATTATGACATATGTATTTTATGTCAAAGTGCTATATAAATATTGATTTAATAATACAAGTAATAATGATAATAATAAAAAAAGAAATATAAAAATAATATATAAAAACTAAAAAGTTACATTTGTTAAAACGAAATACAGTAATTGTGTCTAAATTGCATAAAGACAGTGTTATTCAATCGGTGCTTTTTATGTTTTATACAAAACTGACGTCACGTTTACCATTTTGTCTACGGGAAGAATTAACATATCTTAATAGTAGTTATGGATGAGTGTTTGAGACTTCGAACGGCATTTCTTCTCAGTGATATTTAGTACATGTAAAACAAACTTATTTCCTACTATGCGTACTAAATATCAAAATATTATGGTGTTTCTACGTTGATATATTGTTTAAGTCTTGCTTGTTTAGAACACTAGTCACACGTGAGTAAATGGTTCTAGAATGAAAGAAAATTTCATATAGATAAGAAAACGAGTGTGTCAGTTTCAGAACCGTTTAAACTATCACGAAAGACTTTCGAAATTTTATGTTACAAATAGGAAGAGTTCATTCATCTTTTGTTATAAACACAAGAGTTTAGGGTAATAAACGTTTTATAAACTACGAAATATGATGACGTTAAAGCATACATCAACTACTATGTTGGTGTCTGTTTTTATTTTTGTTTCTTGCATGGAATTTCACAGTAAATGCAGACATTACGTTTGTAACTAAATTGACCCATACATTAGTTCAAAGAGAACCTATACATTAGTTCAAAGAAACGACTGCAGTTTCCCAGAAATTGTTCAGTTTTATGTCTTGAAATACTCCGTAATATTATGTGTTATCCAATTATTTATGTGACTTAATGTTTGCACGCACACACGAAATACAGTAAAACGTAATGCAGTGTCAACTGTCTTGTTCACCGGATATCATGAGACATTTGACATTATATTATGCATGCATACGTCTCTGTAGATTTGCACACAAAAAGGTTATTTAAGATTTGCTCAGTTTGAGGAGTAAGAGTACATGGTAGTTGTAGATTCATGGCTTTAAGAGATGAATTATTACAGGCGTATTTGATTTTGTCTCTCTTAATATCATAATGGGGAATTCGTTTTCAAAGTGAGACAGTTTGAGAGCAACATTTGAATCATATTATGATGGGAAAAAATCAAAGGTAAAAGGTAATTATAGAATCTAATAGCCATAAACTTAAGCATATACTTTTAGGTGTTCAATACAATTTCAAATTCTTCAAAGCTTGGCTTTGAGCGTCATTAAAGGAAAGCAACAACTATTCTTGAACAGATGAATTAATGTTGTTAACCACCGAGACCTATAATCAAACAATATGTTGTAAAACAAATGTATTTGTCTTAGGGATTAAGGGGTTATCTTAAAGTTGACACACCATTGTAGATGGGTGAATTCTTTTTAATTTCACAAATGAATATATCGGTGCGACTGTGACCGGTTGTATTTACATATTAACACTTTGTTATATCAACACATAAATAGGCTTAGAAGCAACGATGAATATCACCCGATTGTATCATACAATTTTCGCTATCAAAGAGAACAGTTTGTTACCTTTTTCGTAAATGCATCTATCAAATCTTTTGTATGTATAGAAACGGATTCCATGTATTACCATTTTCTAGATGTAACGTGTGTGGTTGTTTAAATTGACGATTACTTGCTCTAAAAGTTAACTGCCAATGTGATACTATATATAGTGATACGCATAGATACGTACATGTGTGTGAATGTAGAATGTATGACGAAAAATGACGTCAAAGACTTAACTGGTAAAAACAGATTTAATACTCTTGCTGTATTGTCATGTGATCAAAATGAATTTATCCTCGTTGCCCTTACGTATCAACTTAAACTTTCTTCATGGAAACGTTATTAAGCTCGGCAAAGGCTCGCTAAATTCAATTTTCATAAACTCGTTTAAAAAAAGTTGATACGAAATGATAACTCGTTTAGAATCTTCTATATAAGAAAGAGGTGAACAAATTTCTGTTTTACGGATCTAACCTTGTATTCAAGCTAATAAAGCAAAAGCAATTTTATTTTTTTATATTCTGAACAAAAATGATTTTCAAATCTAAGATTACTGGTTATGGTGGTAATAGAAAATAGAGCGAATGTAATTTCAAGAATAAGATAGACGTCTAAAATACCATACAGAGATTTAAATACACGCAATTTGACACACTAAAACAGTTTCTGATATATTTATACAGCTGTTGCTACGTGTTACATATCCTGTCAATATTTAGCTTAGCTTTTTAAATCAATCTATAGATATACCTGTCTCTTAATATAGTATTATTCAGTTTTCACTTAACAATACAATGAATCTGCAGATAATTCCAGCACAGTTGTAGACATTATGTTTTGTTTAAGGAAATATTGGTTATACAATACATGCAGTTTTTACAGGTTAAATTGCACGTAAATGTACCACTTTTAGGAGAAATAAAAGCAATGTTGCAATATAACCCATGCAAAACAAACTTTGACGCATTGAATGTAAACATAAATCTAACATACGCACTATATATCTTAAACTCACAACTTCTTTGAAAACGCATAAAAAAGTTTAATATTCAGATTCTTATGACAAAGAAATTGTTGGTTAAATTTGGCAACTTTTAAGTTAGAAGATCGTTGTTCGTTGAACACAACCATGAGCGTCAGCACAATATCTCGATCTAAACAATGCCATTTCATGTCTCGATATCAAATGGTAAAGTTATGGACGGCCGACCCCAACTTCATACAGTCCGTTGATTGTGATGGAATTTAGATTGGCGTTTTACATGCACGGCTTATATTTGTATACAAACTACATCATTTTGCTTTCAAAGGAGCCACATGATTGCGATCGTCTTAGAATGAATTGATGGTCTAGATCGACTGAATCTACTTTACTCTGCTATAGAGTTCAAAAGCGTACATTGGAAACAATGAATCGTATATCAAGGCAATCAAACACACATAAGATGAAGACGGACGAAATCAAACGAGGTGAGTATTTCGACTTGTTGTTGCTATTACGCTTAAAACAAAGACTTCTTTTAATTACAGAGGTTGAGATTGTTCTGCGATTATACCTGTTTATTACCACATATGTTTAAATGTAGCTCTGTAATGCATTAGTGGCATGCGGAGACTGTTTCCAATTTTGCGGCATTCTTTGAAACTAGCAGTTAACACAAATGATATGATTGTTAATGGGTTGATATCAGTAAGTTCATAAGTGAACATGGGGATTGTTTTGTCTGTTCTTTAAAAAGGTAACAGACAGCAGGATTCTCAATAAACGCAACGCTTGCGTCAGCATAATACGTAGCCTATATGTTTTATGTTATAGTAATTCATCGTGAAAGGAAACAGAGATGACATCTCCGTCTTTATATTTTTTTTCATTTTGCATAGTAATCTATACATAAGTGATCACATATCAAATTTATACATGCATACCTAATTCGAACCCTATTAGCAATATTGATATATGCAAAAGAACGATAATCGCTGTTGCCCCGTTTTAGGTAAATGAATTATCTATTGGTAGCTTAATGTCCTGTCGAAACAATTCAATTCAATACTATGGTTTTTATGAAAATGAAAAGATAACACACTATGTAAAGACGTTGAATTGCATTTTTGATAGTATTCCTAATCTTAACAGTACTCACTTGAGATATAAAGTAATCATTACGCGTCTCCCGAAATCATGTGGTAAACTTACAAAATGTGTTTTATTATATCATATCTAACATAAGCAACTATATTTCTGGAACGTTTGATTAATATTATATGGTATTAATTTGTTAAACCATTACACTTTTCTATCACATTAGTATGCAAAACGGCCAATGTCTAAAATTCACTTTTTAAACATATACATATATTTAATGTAACTTGAATGTTGTTCTGTGATATTTTACAAGCAAGGAAGGCTTTGGAAAGTTATTCGATATGTCAAAAGCAAACGGGAAAGAAGGAACTAAACCGCCTTGAACTTGATTTGCTTTAAATTAGTATGAATGATATCTAGTTTATTGATATTACAAAGATGTAGGTCGAGAAGAATACACGCCCATTCAATATTCGACAACAGACAAAACACTATATGTTGACCTTTTCTTATCTTTGCAAATACGCGTTTAAATGTGTTTATATAAACAAATCATAACTTTTCAAACAAATTCTTTGAAACTTTACATGTCACATATGTACATGTATGTTAATATGATACTAAAGTTGGTTTACAGGTTACAGTATACATAAAAGCTAAATTCCAACATTCGGTTTTACGTTGATATATAACTTCAACTCCATATAATATATACAGTGCATATAAGGCTTAAAGTTCCTATCAGTAATTGATTACCGTGAATAAGCATCAATGAGTATAGTGTCGGTCTATTGTATCATCAATCTTTGCATTTTCTTAGGTTTGGCAAGGTTTCATACACAGAAAGAACATTTTCATCTTTAGTCAGCTTAGACAGATCAATGCCGATGAAATATTCGCATCATTTAAACCAAATGGTATTTAGCACGGGATTAGGATTGATTTTGGGATAAAACAGTACTTAAAATTACCATCTTATCGATTCATAACACGTAATATCATTGATGCATGGTGTAACGAAGGTCGATAATGCGCTGACTAATAACCTAGCCAATCAGAAACTGTATTGAGGTCGTTAGCTTTATTGTCTTCATTCCGAATGGATCAACTCATATGACTTCCTATGATTAATTCAGCTCTTCATGTGACCGTGTTGGACTGACACAATGAAAGGCTAAGGAGTTTAAGTGAAAAGATGATAAAATGGAGTAATTTAAATATTGAGATTGTCTCACCATTTGGTTAAATTCACCCTATGTCCTAAGAAGAAATTTGACTAACTCATGTGCTTATCAACATTTAGTAAAATTCTTAAAAGGGAGAATTAGTGTCAGCAATGTCCAATTACACTGAAACACATCCCCCTATAGGGAAAGTTACGGACAATATGTTTAAATCAAAATGGAGACGTCTTAGTTTACGATATCTGTTAAGTATTAAATCAATATATAGTAATATATATAATAATAATAATATATAATGTATATCAATATATATAATAATGTATAATATATATATACACTGTTTTGTTACGTATGTAACCTAGCTTATATTTATCACAAAAGTATGTCCTCCCAGATAGGTTTATTTTATACTGACTCCATATGTAAAGCTTTACCCTGAATACATAATGCTTTCAGATCGCTTTATGTTAATCTTTGTAGTCCTGTATAGATTTAAGTCGATGAATAACTTTCGAACCCCTCTCCCCTAAAAATGCAACAATATTCAGAAACAATAAGATAACAAGATAATTAGTGTAACTGTGGTATATCAAATGAAGCTAAAATATCATTTTTGTAAAAGATAGGGATAAAGTGTTGATATTAAACTGCATATTAGTATTTGTATTATAGATGTTTAAACAAACCATAGCAATTTTAATTTATCCTTTTTATGTCAATCTTTTTTCTAAAGACGGCCAAGACTGTTTATACATCCTAATGTATGTGTCCATGTGTAAAGTAGAAATATCAACACACTTCAAAGATAGTATCTTGTAATGAAGAACTTTAAAACGAATTGACTTTTTCGAATTACTTGCTCAATTGAAACGATAACCTGCGCTTACGATTTAAGATTTAAAACACAAAGTCTCTCTAAATTTTATAACTAATAAAGATAGACATCAGAAAACTAAAACAAATTTTAGAAAAATATCTGATACAATATTATATTGCTCGGGCGTCCTATGTAATTAGTGAGAATATATTTGTATGGTTAATATATCACATCTATTTAATTTTTCGTCATTTATTGGTTAATCTATTCATGCTCTATTCTAGCACGCCTCTAGAAATGTCCACATCATTTCATATATCACATTTTCGTTATTTGATAAACCTAATGTGTTGCATTTCTAAATGAATTGTCATTACCGGACAACGTTTTATGTGTTTTCTATGGAATGCTATTAAACTAAATTGTGAAATATTTAATATATGCTTTCAATTGCTGAACTCCTGATAACTCTAAAGGGACTAACGAAATACAACTGATTACCTGTACACTGCAAAAATTAATGTTTTATAATTCACTTTAATCTATGGTTGCGTGGCGGTATTTGTAAGGGCAAGTAGGATCTTTCCCGCAGCAATCAACTAGATATAGTTTTTATGGACAATCGGCAGCCATATAATGCTTGCTAGTTAATAATTTATCTTAAAGTTTTCATTCTCTTTTCTAGTATACTTAACTGTTTGCAAACTGTTTTATGCTTATATGTTTGTCAGTTGAATTTCCTTTGAATATGGATAAACTGTTTGATTAGTATCTCAACATTTGAAAAGTCTACAAAAGAAATGCGTCCGTTTGTTCAGAGATAAACTTACACCACTAAATGATCATATCGCTTGTGTCTAGGAATGTTATTTGCTTTCATGGAATAAAAGTATCGAGAGGCAAACAGATCAAACTGGACTTATAACAAACCACACTCGCATATACATTTAACATTGAGATGTAATAAAAATCATGATCTTTAGAAACCAAAATCAAAACATACAAACTATTTACTTTGGCAGCATGTTTTCCTTCACGTAATACCTTTAGCTTATATACACCTGTGAGGATTCCTTTTGTAAATAATGAACACAGGCAATTTACAATATGTTAAAAGAAATTCAAAAACGATTATAACTTGTTGAGGTTTCTATTGTTAATTTGTTTATCAATTATAACTTTCATATGCACATTGTGTTTTATCCATCTACATGGTGACTTGGAATAATTAAGTGTGGCATGTTCTTCCCATGTGCTATAATTAGCACATGCAGGTCTGTCAAACTTAAGTTCAACTTGCTTCTGATGTGTCTGACTCTTTTGAGATTGCGGGGTCAGCATTATAATTTTGTATACAGGGAGAAAAGGACGAGGAATTATTGTTTAAGTAAAATGCTAAAGAAAATGTCTGTGTTTATGATTACCTGAACTGAGACCCGTCACGCAACGTCCCGATGTATGTGTATCATTTAAGAGACAACCTCATGTCAACGACTTAGCCTGTACTTATTACATGCATGCGATATAGTAGACTATAGATCATAGTTTAGTAAGTAAACTGAACCGTTTATACCATGGTATAAATTAGCCGAGTATTCCGGACTTGTACAAATAAGGTCAACAATATACACTTCCGAAGCAAACCATTAATGTTCTTTAATTCAATTCTTTTGCATATTCGTTTCAGAAATATATAGGAATGGAATTCCTATGTAAGTTAAACTCGTTTTACTAGATACATAGTCCCAAGTCGGCCATCACAATCTCTCTATCTTCACGGCAGATTACAGAAACTGTTTTTGTACTTAGTTCTAGCTGATTTGAACCTAGAGATAAATTCGATATATACAAAGTCACAATAGATGTGTGTAGAGCATTCGCAGTCAAATGTTGATTATAAAATGACACAAAGCAATAGTTCCTAATAACAGTCGCTTTCAAGTGTTACTTCACATAAAGAAGTATCTAAATCAATTCGTCAACAATTAACAAGATTCACTTCGATCGTGTATCAATATAAGATGA
>JAULCC010611240.1:0-10375 GCA_032358795.1 Nuttallia obscurata
GGTACATTTAAGCCACTAACTAGACTTAATGAATTGATATAAGTAAGCATAAACTTTAAAAATATGTATGTTAGTACGGTTGAACTTTTATGTTTTGTGACGTTGTTAAACCGAGTACATTTCTCGCATGGCTTTACGTTCAAATTTTGACCTATATAATGATTAATTTGATGATAAAGGAATAATGTTGACTATTTTAGCCTACAGAAAATTATCATATGCTTAGTTAAATCCCTTTAATCTGTAAGAATGAGTAGGCTTCTGTGACCAGATTTCATTTTGTTGACTAAGGTTAAACCGATGTGCCTGAGTGTATTTTTGAATATTAAACCACATCAGTCTAATCGCGGAATTATTTTAAGCATATTTAGTTTATGTTGATATTGATTAAATTCTGTATAACCTGATGTCTGGTTGGGAGTAACAATTTGTTGCCAAATTTGAAAGTGTCGTTAGCTAAAATTCTTTAAATTCTTAAAATTACTTAATTGTTTTAAATGTTGCGGAGGAAATTATACAAACTTGTACTGCTATCAACACATACACAATGATATATGGTTTGACATTAGGTGTAAAACTGAACAATTTCGCCAATGACAGCGAAAAGGCTAAAACGCTGTGATGTTACTTGTAGATATTGTAATTTTCTTTTCGACAGTAATACTCTAATCAATATGCCAATGACAGATTTATCTGGGCCTACAATATCACCATCTGCCAACAGGCATCTTTTTAGGAGGTTTATGCTCATTTGTGCATTCAGAAGTTTCAACACTGGAAAAAACATGTCTCACGGTAAGACTATGAATGAGAAGTATATATGTTACCTCGACACATTGCCATGTCCTGTCGGATCATTTGACTTGAATAGATGCCGGATACCGTAAAAACCCGTGCCAAACTTGTCTCGTATCAAATCAATGAGCTGAAACAATAAGAACAAGATTACCGGTACCAGATATGATTCATCATGGTATTGTATGACATTGAAGCCTTTTGTATAACATATTATAGTATTGCAGACACCCCCTACACCGGAGTATTAGCTTTGTGTAACAATTGTCAAAATCGTTACATCATTTTATCAAACTAAATTAAGCATATAATCCGATTTAGGTTTTAACCGTTACAAATGTGTATCTGTAATTAAAGTGTGAACTATTCTTTTCATTCGACAGGGATATATTCATTTAATACTGACGGAGGTGTCGATGTACCTGAATGTTCCATATTCTGTTATGTTGTTTAATCTCAATGCTGTAAACCTGTATTCGAGGATCAAATAAAAGATATATATTCTACTCTGATATAGTATATTCTGTTCTGTTCTATTCAGCTTTTTTGTTTGCAGACGAAAATTATTTGGCGACAAAACGGGTAAGCAATAAGAATGGTGTGCAACATCTAAGACTTGCGCAATGAATTTTTAATTGTATATGAAGTGTATTCAGTCTATGTTTCTTATGTACAGATACGAACATTATAAATTTCAATTGCCAAATGTTATGTCAACTGTAAAATCTGTAATTTTCTTGTTTTTGTTTCAGACTTTACACTAACATATCATTATCAAGCTTTTCAATCAAGTATCGTAACAGAATAAAGTGTCGCCGATTATCGTGATTCGATTCAGAATGAATGATCGCAATGCCCTATATCACCGGCAAAGTCATTGTAAATATTTATAATGTTTTCTGATCTCATTCCCTATGTAGACTAATCCTAACCTGGTTTTAACAGTGACATGACAGCTTATTGTTATATTCAATCGTATTATATCGTCTGCGATTATCAAAATGGCGGCTTTGAGAAATATATATAGTCTTCGTTAGTATGAAGACATAACAATGGTTAACTATTCATTCTCTATAATGTAAATGACATCTAAATTAGCAAACAACATTCTCATTAACAGCAAACATGATATAGACTTTGAAATGTGCAGGTTAAATAAATAACAGAACGATATTTATAAAAAAAAACAATGTGTAACACTATAGTAAGTACATGTTGCCACGTAATATTTGCCTTAATGTGTGAAATGGGAAGGTCTAGCGACCATACACATTAATAACATACATGACACTGTATGCGGTTGCAAAATATATGTGTTTATGTGAAATACATGCAAATGTTTGTATTGTAAAACCCCGATATGAAGTTAACTTGAAATTACCTCTGACGTTGTCCGTGGTTGGTAATTATATTCTTTACTCTTGACATGAGGTTTCCCAGGTCCTTTGAGAAATTCTACAAGAAAATAAAAAACGGTAAAACATACTCAGTAGATCATCAAGTTATGTACAGGTCATGAGAGAAAGTGTTGACCGTATATATATCTATATATAGATTCATTTATATTTAAGAAATGTACATTATTGTCTTGCATTACTGTGTTGTCTTTATATATATGTTCTAATATCCAAATTATGTATTATGTTGGACCATTCATCACATAATGTATTCATAATTACAAACAATTTAAAACATTTATATTGACACGATATATTAGTTGAGTGAATGCACACAAATAATCAATAGTTTGCCTTATCAAAATGATACTACACAATCTAGTTTCATATTGCTACATGTATTTAATTCAGTAGATATGTGCATACGTATTAATGTAATCTAAAGGAGAATACCTTAAACAGTTTAAACATGACATTTATACGTCGTTATATCAACAAGTAAACGTCATTTTAGAGATATATAAAGCATAAAACAATACAAATATATTTTTATTTTTCAGTCAGTGCTTTACAGTCAGAGTGTGTGTGTGTGTGTCTTTTGTTAGGGTCACGTGTTAAGGTCACATGATGCTGTGAATCAACCAAACGCTGTAAAGAAAGACTGAACGTGAAAACTCAGCAACCAAAACTCATGTACAGGATAGCTAGCCTCCACCTCAACATATTTTCACTCAACAGATATGTGTACAACATAATACCACCATAAGGTACATAGCAGCTATTCATCTAACCACTTTGTGTGTTACACCTTCCACAAGTTGTTATACTCTATTGCTGTGTATGGTACAATATCTCTAAACCAGATACTTTTTAACAAAAACTGATTGAAAATGCAGGTGGCTGCTTGATGAAGGCTGAAAGTAATACAGAAAGCTCCTTTAATACATTTCTGTGTTACGTTTTGCCAACAATTAGCTGTAACCTGTCTGAAAAAAAACACATTTTAGTTATATTTCCGATTTACAGAGTGTCCGGTTTAGAAAGGTTTTACTGTACTCTATACATTTGTAGCACATATACTCTAGTGAGAACCACTCACACTAATTTGAATTCACTAGCATTTTATATTTAGCAAATAGAAAACGTTACAAATACACGTAGCAATATTTCACGCAATTCTGTTCCGCTGTGACAAACATATGCAATTATATGCAAACTAAATCATACGCGATATATAATGATATACGAAGTGTTAGTAGTAATCTACCCTATTACAGTAACATCAGGTATAGGGACTTGCCCAAGACATTAAACGACTTAAGCATTCTAATACTTTTGTTCTGGTGTTGTAATAAATTCTGAAGAACTAATATTAGGAACGCCTAGTATATTAATTCCCGTCTTTTAAACATGGGTGTTGTGCGCGTGTTCGTAGGAATAATAAATTCTCCTTTGTATCCCTTTGATAAACGCAAAAACAGTGCATCTAAACCTGTCTGACAATTATAATAAACGAGTTACACAGAAATCAACATATTTGCAAGCACTGCTTGTAAAGGTCATCATGCGACCACGCCCTTCTCGGTATAAAACCGACAGTTATTGTACTGAATACGTCCACGTGCATGTCTGTAAAACACTGAATAAAGTATTTAATACGATGTCAGCACTTAATAGATTATAAAACTAGATTTCAAAAACTCTTATTGGCATATGCATTATAATTATAAGCATTACAAAATCACACGTCAGCACTTCATGAAGTACTACATCACATAAGGAATAAACTGCTTCATTCCATGTCAAAACTTTAAAAGCACTTAATAAACATCGCGTCACGTTTTTTGAGAAAATGCAAACGGTTTGATCTCTAAGCTAAGAACATATATACGCAATTGCTGTGTACATGGTCCAATTTCAATAATTGAAAAAAGGCGACAAAGAAATGAACGTCCAAATTCAGAAGCTTAACCTTATTGTTTTTTTGTAAGAAATGCAACAGCGATTTCGTCTTGCAATATGCCTACACTATCTGTCAAATATCAGTCTTTAATGTATAAAAGCCATATTTTTCTACAATTAATAAAACCCGGATATTCACCAGCATTGTCAATCATGTGTATGTTTGCACTCTGATAAAACACAATTTTAATAATCATTCCAAAGGAACCTTAATATAACAGTTGCCAGGAAACAAATACAATGTAAACAGACAAAGCCATTGAAGGGAAGTGTGCTGCACTTCTGTTATGTAAACTGTAGCATCGATTACTTGTCAGTGACAGGATTGACAATCGTTTTGTTGCAGAATATTCTATTTTCAGGCAGCAGCTATTTTCATTTTTTAATCTAAAAAGCTACAAATTTACAAATAGATAAAAGCTAAAATCGTGCCACACTTTTCATTCCATCATTACAACTCGTTGTTTTTGTCGCGTTTAACTACGTTCCCGTCAATTTTAAATGGGGAAAGGTACACCGTAGTGTATGTGTACTTGAAAACTTTCTCGATCAGATTTAGATGTTCAAACTAAATATCTTAGAAGCGCAGTCATTGCTAAACATCTGTTCTTATAAATATAAGCCTTCGATAGCGCATTTTAACATATACACAAACATAGAAGCATAATGTTCCAACCGCATAAGACAAAGCTCTCCCAGCATGGTTGCAAAATGTTTCTGACAGACAAAAAGCTAAACAATTGCAATTAGTCAAACGCATATATTAGAATATGTTGAACACGTGTTTATTAGAAGTTCACTCTAGAACATATATCAAGTCTTTCTCCACCTTCTTGCTCTTCAATACTTGGTAATGGAGGTAATTTTGGAATGGCGCCGACTCTTGGAGACTTGTCCACTTGCTTTGGAATGACGATCTTATCATTGTCGATAGGTGCTATATCAGGTAGATATCCTGTATACGGCTGCTCTTTGTACGTAAATGGTGGAGTAATTTCCACTGCTTCGTAAATAGATATTAAACATAATGAACGTCGATGAAAAACTTAAATAGTAGAAATAATAAACATATGATGATATCAAATACAAATAGTAACCAACATGTTATCTACATATGCAAGCATTTGTTTGTAAAATGATCTTAAATATTCAATCGTAGTGTTAGAATTTAGGGATACTGTATCGTGTTATATACGAATTATAAATGATTTTATAAAAAAGGAGCAAATGTGATAATAGTAGCGTTAGAATACGGGGTTGATTCACTGAGTTACAGTAACCTAGTTTTAACTGTGTCATAAAAAACTCAACTGCACTTACATAACTGTGAATTTTAGCACATGTGTTAATTCGGATTATATTTACTTTCCTTTCTTATCTCGACCCCGTTACCTGTTTTATTAATGTTTAGGTCAATAAGTCTTTTACTGCTAAATATGTCTAGTATTACAATACGAAACATTGGTAAGGTAGACAGAACAGCTGACTCACAAAAGCGTAATAACCATGCACATATTTCCTTGTACTTTAAATTTAAAATTTAAAGTTTCAAAACAACACGAAAAATGTAAAATATTTTCCTATAAAAAATGAATACAAATATTTGACACTAGTGAACATTCATAAATCGTACTCATTAATATTTATCGGGTAACAGGAGAATAGGTTAATTAAACATAATTTTATATGTTAGTACTTAAACTGTGCCTCTTCGACGTTTAGAAGTGTAACTTTCCATTTTAATATTACCAGTTTTCCCATTGTTACTAAACATATCATGTAAAATATTTGTTCTTGAAATTATCGCTTAAAAACGAATTTATTTCGGCAGTCATGTAAACGTTTTCTTTGTCCAACATAAAGTATCAGTTAACTTGAATTGATATAGATCAAGCTAAACGCTTGGCGTTACGTTAAAACAAAATGAAGGACGTTTGACACATATAGCATTAAACAACAAATTTAACCTACTTAAAGAAGGATATTTGAAATTTGGTAGTAATTTGAACACCAAATTCTATTACATGAAATTGGTATGGGATATAAGATACAGCATAGTAAAATCATTTGCGAAAATAGTTGGAAAATATATGTTCATCAATGTAAAGCGATAATCATTATACATGTAAAACTGTTGACTCTAAAGGATCACAGTGGGTCAGCTACTTGTCCTGTAATGGCAAAAACCGTCAACACATGTGATTTGATTTTTTTACATCAAGTTGTGTGAAATAAATCAGACATAACAAAATAAAAAAGATCTAGATTTATCAGTGAAACATGGCTTTACAAAGACCATTTGAAAGATGAAATCAGCATGATAAAGCAAACTATAAAAATTGTTTGTCTCTGGTCAACATTTTGAAATAGCTTATGATTTTAAACATTTTTTCTAAATATTGGGCTTTTCTTTGTAGTTTTATTTATATATGCACATTGATTATATTTATTGTTTGTGATCACCAAAGTAATTTGTCCCTAACATCGACAGTCCTTCTCGCACGCTGAGCAGGAGACTATAAACGTAGCTAATAGTTTAGAGGTCCCTTAAAGTTTTTAATAATACATTAAAGAGGATGCCAGTATGTCTTCGTGACACAGACATCAACAGACGGAAAGTACGGATAATAAATACCGGTTAATATATGCAGCTATACATTTATGACTACAGGAATAGAACATGTCATAAATATGTCATTGTTAAATCAGGATATCTGGTAGCAAGCAGTATAACAATTGGATCACTGGCCATGCGGTGAATACATCGGAGATTATATCGCCCGAACTCGACGGCTGTTCTTTTGATCCCGATAGAAATAGGTCAACAGATAGATTCATTCCTGTTCTTGACCCCTGTTTGTCCCTGTTTATTGGGATTCTGTTACGATGATAACAGTGTAATTTTTTTATAAATCTTTTGTATGCGAAATGCAAAATTCAATTTCAGATAGTTTAAAGCTGAGTAACAAAATTTACAGTTTAAAAACCAAAATGCACGGGGAACTGTCAATTCAAAATATATAATCTCACCCCACCCCTTTTCAAGAGTATGAGAATTTGATACGCGCATAACATCTGATACATTTATATATGACAACCTCATGTCATGAGAAGCTTATTCTATTAAAGTCGGTGAAATAACCTGTTAAGTTGTCGTTAGCTCTTCACAGAAACAACATTCACATCAGTCTCGACTATATCGGTCATCTGGGGATACCACATTACTGATATCTGTGATGCATAAAGCCTATCGATATGGAGTAGACTGTATGCAGAATATATCCTTAATTCCTGGAAAAAGAAAGTCATTCTTTCAAATTTAATGTGACTTCATCATTTTTACTGATATTTGGCGAATATCAAAGGATTTTACCCGTGTCCAAGTATTTTGAGTGCCTAGTTAAAGAACTTAATGTTTGTCAGTTAGTGGTTAAATGACATTAACTCGTAAAAATGATAATAAAAACATCTCGGGTTACACTCTTACATTTTACGATTGACATAAAGTCATAATAGAAACATTTGTTGTAAAACTATTAAAAAGTCTGGCATGTCAAAGTAACTGGTAAACTTTACTTTTTTCACGACGTTGTTAGCGAGTTCAGAAAGAAAGACCAAATATTTTTTTGACGGAAGCTCATTAAAAATCGTCGTAAGCTTTATCACAAAGGGTCATCGTAACCTCGTGAATGTACCCATGCAATGAATAATTTCATGGGAAAATGTAGTTTATCATGAAAGTGTGGTATATCCAGTGAAACGATGTCAAGCCTTGATGTTGGTTCTATATCCCTTGAAAGTATAACAACTCCTCTGTTTTCGTTTTCCATTTTAAGAGTCCCGTGCCATTTGAAATTTAGTATGTTCATTTAAAACTATCTGTTATCATATATAAGTTTTAACCTATACCAATGTCCTACTATTAAGTACAATGCTGTTGCTTAATTGTTATTTGTTAAAAGTTTAATCCACCTAGTCTTAAAAAGTAACATAAAATCAAAGCTTAACTATGTGAAGTGCAATAAAAATAAAACACCTTCGCTCAACGATGTTGCGGTGCACTTATTAACATATTGTTGTTATATTGTTTTGTATTGTTTTGTTTGATTTTTTGTTTTTGTTCCAACAACATCTTTGATCTCGCTGCTATCATGTGCGGAAAAAGCAATTTTTTTACATACATTTTTCTACTTTCGTTTTGGCGATGTTTTCAAACGCAAACACAATATCTACTTAGACTTGTATAGCAACTGGAAGACTGGTAATATGCAACTAAAGTGTACTAATTTCGAAACAGTATAAAATTTTGAAGAGGCACATGAAAGCTATGATATATTTTATAATCAACGTTATACGTTGCATTGGTGATGTTTTACATCAACACATACTTGTGAAGTAACAATGTAACGTTAAAAGAATTAATTAGTTTAAGTGTTCTATGATATGGAAACGGTAAATGTAGGTTGTTACCAAAACACAGTAATAAAACATAATTTATAAGTTCGTTTAATTAATATTTGTAATTGTATCAAAATAGTCATCGTTGCAGTAGTAAAATTATGAAAACCCCATTTTCCATCGATACTGTGATTTTAGGATACAGTCTACAATTAGAAGTGGCTTTTTCTGTATGAAACTTGCCGGCGGTCCTAGAACATTGGTGATTGATTTGTTGAATAAGATTAACTGCTTAAATAAAGTCCCGCTAAATTTAAGAAAAAAAACATTAATGCTGAAGTTAAATATTTAATTGTTGAATTTTAGTTTTTAAACTGTTGGAACTTTTTTACAAGATCTTAACAACAATTCCACCTTAAGTTTGGTTATCTCTTGTGAGTAAAAAACAATTGCACTTTCCATCGCTTTTGTCGATTTCGAAAGTGCACTTTTTGAGTTACTAAGCCATATCTACAAAGCGTGGAGTTTCGATATCAGTTACGTTTTGTGGTGGAAATCAGGAAATGACATAACGTTACGATGGATGCGTATAAAACAACTAATAGTAGACTGTAACCAAAAGGAGCTCTTGTCATAGAACGTCCCATGTACTATCTACAAGCACCGGTACCACACTTCAACCTTATCTTATGAGTTTCAGCCATGTAAAAGTAATTAAACACGAAACTTTAACTACTTGTTTAACTATTGCAACTTCAAATGCTAGTTTACAATAACTGTACATGAAATACATCTAAAGACAAACTAGATCTACATGCAAATGAATAATACCAACTGTTTGACTCATCGTCGATCAATCAATCAAAGCAATAGTGTGTTTTACATAATTATTTCACAGAGTAAACATTTCGATCTGACGTGTCCTTAGCCAAATTTTAACATTTACAAAAAAGTTACATCAATATGGAAAAGAAATTAATCAACATAATAATATTAACATTAATCATATTTCAAAGCAATTGGATCAGCTGAAGAACTACAGCATAGTTATGGTATACATATCATATATGGTCCACACGTCTTATTTTAAAGAATACGTTTAAATCATACGACTCGGGTATTTCCTTAAACTAGATGGTTGTCAGTGTTCTCGTTCTAAATTTATTAAATGTAACGATCAGTGTCCGAATTTCTAAAAAATACATAAGCATGACTCTTTCTCATTCCCAATTTAACACCAATTTCATCGGTTGGAATTTATCGTCTGCTTTAGCCACCAAAAGTTATATAAAGTTCAGAGAATGAGAATGCGCCAATGATCGGTAAAGGTTAACCCTTAGCCGGCTAAGCACGACCGTGATAGAATATGCAAACAGCTTGGATCAAGATCAGACGCCGAGTAACTCGGCGTCGAATCCGGATCCAAGCGGTTTGACACCTGGCCATATGTTTCTCAAAATGTTGGGCGAATCTGATTAATTTTAAAATCCAGGCAGACGACAGTTTAAGCAGACGACAATTTTTTCAACAGGCTTGGGTTGAACATCGAACCTGATAAACCTTTATAAGTTTAAACTACGCTATATCACACTGTTAGTCTTTCAAAATATGGAAACTTGTACCAGTTGTTTACATATTTTTAAATCATTTCTACCCTCAATTGAAAACTGGCAACAATGTGACAGAACTAAAAATTGTATATATGTAATTTCTAGCCTTCATGTGATCCCCATGCCACGTGTTTGTATACGTTCGAAATAAAAAAAAACATAATACATAATTTAAAATCGTTGATAACCGGTAAGATGATTGAGTTCCAGAAA
>JAULCC010611351.1:0-10375 GCA_032358795.1 Nuttallia obscurata
ATATATTTTGTAGGTAAACCTATAAATATGTAGGTAAACCTATACTGGTAGACTTTTGACCCAAACGGTACGCCATATATATGCTAAGGTAAAGACGGGTATCATGCAGATATATATGGTAATTGCTACAAGCATGTGCCATGTGGAGCGCCGGGCGATTGCGTGAACAGCTCGTAAGAATGTACTTGTATAATACCGTGCGGTATTTGCTATATAAATGCTATATAAAATTTCGCCACTGTGCGATGGCTGCATAAGTGTTATCAGTGCAACATGGATTGGGGGGGGGGTGTCCGGGTATCGCTTATGCTTAAAAGAAAAGTCTTTATTACTCTAACTTGAGTTGCTAATCTCTTTTTAGTTTTTTCTATTCCGCCGAGACCTTTATCTGCCAATCTTTTAACTTAGACAAGTTGCCTAGTAGAAACAGCTTAAATATATTTAGTTAGAAGGTGATTCAGTATCCTTAATAAATAGTATAACAAACTGATTTGTTGTTGTTGTTGTTGTTGTTGTTGTTGTTGTTATAATTGAGTCCTTGAATTATCAAATGATATTAAGTTTTCTTTCCGATAAAGTTTACTGTAGAACAACCCCATACCACTATTGTTGAAAATAACAGTGGTTCAAAACTAGGATAAGAAACAGCTATGATTACAAAAAAATCATTGTTTATGTTTAGGCACTTATCATACAGAGTACATGGTTGCACTAAACAATAATAACACAAAACAGAAAACAGATATATCAGAAAGAGGCAGCAAAGAGGAACTTTACACAAGCGTTCTATATTAACAAGCAATAAGTAAAAGGAACATAGCCGTAAAGGAATATGCGGGCATTTCATGCGCCACTCTGCGGATAGAGCCGATACATTACAGTAAAAACCAAAAACGATAACAACAGACGACCCCATTGTGGCCCGACCCTATTTCACTGTAAAATATGAAATAAAATATGTTTAAACTAAACTAAAGTAAAAACAGACGAATTATCTGACCAAGTTCGTAAATGAGTTGATTTTCTTTGGCAATTTGCGAATTTAATCGCTTAGCGTGCAATGTCACTGTAGCCTTAATGTTTTACCTTATGA
Organism: Nuttallia obscurata; assembly: GCA_032358795.1. Taxonomy (NCBI): domain Eukaryota; kingdom Metazoa; phylum Mollusca; class Bivalvia; order Cardiida; family Psammobiidae; genus Nuttallia; species Nuttallia obscurata. The sequence goes on from JAULCC010611351.1 coordinate 1,094, forward strand.
CTAAAAATCTACAGGAATCATACACCAGTCATTCTCAAACTTCCAAGTAATTTAAAGATCGTAGGTTTAGGCGTTAACTAGTAATAAATCCTACAAGCTATCTATCAGAATAGCTTTCCCGAAAATTAGCGCATAAGCTGCATCTTAATTTTCGTATTAACTTTGTAAAATACTATGGTGGCATATTACTTACTTTTTATTTTTCTATTTATGTATGACATCAGCTATACAAATGTGGAGTTTGAAGACATTCTTAAGACTAGTTTTCAAATTATGGACGTTTATAATTTGTGTTCTCGTAAAATCAGATATTTCCATGCCTGACGCCCTTTATATTTTTTGTTAATATTTGCCTTTTTTCTTTCATTTCTTTCTGTGTTTTCAGGCAATCTGTTTTTGTTTGACCCAAGTACATTGGTTAAAACATATTTATTCAGTTTAGTAACATAATATACAATCAATAACACAATAATTTTAGGATTAGGAAACAAGCTATGAATAACCTATATAAATCCCTCTCCTTTGGCATAAAATACTTCAGTAAAAGCGACTTACAAATGCTGACTTTTTTCCTCAAACAAAGTTAAACAGTTTATGTCTAAACCTATCAAGTACACTATATAAGAGAGTCATACAGCTGGTTTTGTGACAAAATCAAAAATAAGTTAGAAAATATGTATCATTGGTTATATATAGAACTTAGTTTTTATTCATTCGAATACATGCAAATTATGCCTTCGGTCAAATTTTCTAGAGAAGGTTTACAAACAGGAAATACGATGACTCCACAACTTTTTATTTTACTATGATGGTTATGTATGTTTTTTTACTATTGCAAAATTTCAAGCAGTTCTTATGGCAAATTCAAATAGGCGCGTTTTCCTTTAAGGAAGTGGCTGGGAACGTTGTCGACCCAGATCAACTAGCTGCCATATCTATAAAAATAAAAGGTTTTGCCAAAAAACGGAAAAGAAATGGTAAATAATAATTTCTATAAACCTTGGGCTCTGAAGTATGACTTTGCAATGCATCTTCTTGAGACCCAGAAATGCAGTATACTTACTGAATACAAAATATATTCGACAAGCAAATATGTTTTAAACATGTGATGATTAATATGACGTACAGTAAGGGTCATAAATTCGTATTTGACATCATACTTAAATAATTGATGTGATACTAAAATAATTAAGTATCATATCAATTGTTAAATTGTCATACTCAAACATTTTTCCTATTTTTAGACTTTCATACACATTTTTTGATATCTTACTTAATTATCGATTTATGACCCTACCGATAGTCAAACGCTTTATTTAGTATGATAATCAAATCAACCACTGAGAAGCTAGGAATTAAGTATCATACTTAAATCAGCCAATCAGAATTGATATAACAGGGCACCCCCCCCCCCACCTTTCGCTGATCATTTACACGTCATCCGATATATTTCCCGGTGCCTGATTGAAAGCAACCTGTCATATTTGTAAATGGTGTCTTTTCTGTCGATTACGTTAGTTTGCAAGAAGTTTAATTTAACTCTCAGTGTATGAAATATTAACACATTTTTATTCAATATTAAACAAAAAACAGAACCGGCACGAAGCGAAATAATTCGACCGGACAATGATTATCCATTTAAAGTACTTTAACAAAAATGAAAATGTAAGTATGACGTCAAACTAGACACATCAAGAAATAACCACAACGGCGAACCCTACTGTCTTACCAAAGTGTAGTGACCAGTTCACGTAATTGTAGTTCAGTCATTACACTTTCACGTCAGAACAACCGTTCAAGATTTCAATACATTCCGATTAACATATTACACAGCGTAAAGGTGTGGCTAACGAGAATTATAAGAGAGGAAGAGTCCATTTCCATAGCGTCAATGGAATGGACCCAAATGTTTTACTGGGTGAACATTTGGGAGGGCATTCGTGTATAGCACCATCCAGAAGACAAGCATATTTTTACAAGCTTTTCAAATATCAGAATTTAAATGAATTAATTATTTCGTAGAAAAAATTATTCATGCCATGTTTTTATCTGCGGGCACTAATGGAATGAGAGTCAAACCCGAAACTTCCTTATATACATAAATTAAATCCATTTTTGTTTACGTGTATGACTCTGTAAAAGAAGAATTTCCTTCACTGTCGATCACATGTTACTTTGATTTTTTTTTTCTGAGATTTCTTTCCAATATCAGTAGTTTATTTAAATAGGTGAGTAAAAATCAAATCGACTTGACTGGTCATTTCTTTGATTACAAACCTTTAGATACACTGAACAAAACAAACTGTATTGAATTACGCAGTGAAGAATAGAACAGAACATATTTTTTTATATTTACATCGTCTAAACATATTTCATACACAACAGAGTATATATTATGTTATTTCGAATTTGAGGATCGATCGTCATATACAGTTCAGTACATAATATAAACAACTAAAATACGCGATGAATTATAAGTATATAGTTACAGATGTTTCTCAAATGTGTTCATTCTCCATACTTTATATTGATAAAGTATGAGGAACTACAGTTATTTAAATGATACTTGTTCTTTTACGTACTTATTTTGTATAAATGAAATGTATGTAACGAGATATTGTGTGTATAAGTTACAAATGATAATAAAATCTATCTATCTATCATATAATTATATGATAAGAAATTAATATTCGTATAAAATATCCTGTAAATTTATTAAGAATGGCTATATACATGTACTGACATGTGATATAACTATTATCTTCTTTTTTTTTAAATGAATAACGGGGATTTGTCCTTCAGTTTGGTTTTTGTCAATAATTGAAATGAGCCTATGCTGAAATTAAACAAACTGAGTGAACAAGGAAATCTCCTTGTTCAGATTATTTCTTACGACATAAGGAATGGTTGGATAAAACAAATAATGCTTAAAACAACACCGGTAGTGCTATCCAGCCGACACTTATGTAATTAGACCCCCTAGCATATACTTAGTGTCATAAAATCTCCACTACTCCCTTTCTGTGCAATATGCAAACCCAGTGTCTCAAGAAGGGGCATTTTTCTGTAACCTGTAAAAACAACGCGGTCGCGAAAGGCACGTCAAGGTGTGAAAAAAGTATCCTGACCAGTGATTACATTATCTTTTAAAGGTCTTGACTAATGTGTAAAAACAGTAAAATCAACATCGCAGAAAAAAACCAAAAACTCGAACACTTTATCTGTTTTTGTAGTTCATAATATAAAAGTAGATAATATACCTTTCATGATACGTAGCCGTATAATGGACTGCGCAATCGCACATACTCTGTGGTGTTAGGATACTTTTCATTGGTGGCTAAAAATAACTATTAAGTATGATACTTTATTCAGTTGACGCACGGTGAGAGTCATAATTCTAGCTAAGTATGATACTGAAATAATTGATATGATACTTAAATAATTGATATGATACTTCATGATTTAAGTATCATATCAATTATTTAAGTATCATATCAAATACGATAAATGTGATATAACTGTTCTTCATGTCGAACAAAACATTGGTTTCATGAGTTGAGGCTCTTTATGTTGTAGCACACTCAACTTCAAGCGTGTCACCGATGAGTTAAAAGCAGTTAACTAGCAAAAAATCGTTTCGTATCTCTCGACTCAGTCGGTCTCCGTCAGTACTTTTGTGAATTTGTAAATTTTAGTAAATTTGTCATTTCCACATCTGTAGCGTTACATCAGTTCGTAATTGTTTGGTGAATTTGTTACCTGTTTATCAAACCGTTTGAATCGCCATAGTCGTCTCGAATTTGACCCAAGCAAGGCAGTCGTGTTGAAGTTTTGTGAGTTTCTAACCATCATGTATATTAGCAGGCTTACATGAAACCAGATAATTGAACTGTTTTAATTTATTTAGATTTTTATTCAATTACTGACCAGACTTTTACCAAATTTATCTCCATTCCACCGGTTAAAGTCGTGCATTTTAATATGAATTTTTTTTGTGTTTTCTAAGTTGGGCACTATTTCATTACATAATAAATATAGTTATAAATATATACCTTATAGTTTTTAGGAGTATTCCCTTTCACCATGTAAACCACGTCATCCACTTGAAACCCGCTGGACTCACCTATTTCAACACCCATGCAGTCGAACAATCGGGCATTTGTAAAGTTCCACTTGACCGTGTATTTCCCATACTTCAAAACACATAAGCAAGAACATATTGAAAGTTAATAAAAAATTCAAGTTTTCTGTAATCGCTAAAGGAAACAGGGAACTGATTTCGTATATTTGAACTTTCGTTTATAGATATACATATTTGTGTTTCGTATTCACACATTGGACGAAAAGGGTTAATCATGTTTTCGCACATCTGACTTACAAAACAACAATGCCATGGAAAGTAGTAAAATGTTATGGAAGTGCCCCGATTCCACCAAAGATTAAAATAAAGTAAGCAAAATCAGTTGTCTTTGTGAAGCTTAAAGTCATACAAAAGCTAAAAAACCTGTTAAAATTTCACTCAGCTATATGAACTATTGAGCATACACAGTTTCCTATTTTTGTTACAGTGGCATTTTTACCTTATACACTGGAGCTCCTTAAGCAATCACAGGAAATATATTCATAAACATTTCATACATATCACGTTTGGTGACAGTACATAAAACTGTGGCGTAGTATTTTTAAGGAAACAGAATGTTGAACATTGAATGAATCCCTTACCCCCACTCCGGAAAGAAAAACATCAATAAACAAATGAAGAAATTAAACAACAAGTTTTACCTTGTTGGTGAAACTCTTTCCTGATTTTCCTGCATAAGCAGGGGTTGAAATTCGTCCTTTGCCGATGGTTAAAACAGAGTTTACGAAAGAAGATTTGCCCACTCCAATCGGACCAAGTAGTAAAATGTTCGCCGTTTTGACATTGTCATGGTTAAACTGATGTGTCATTTTCTGCAGCAAATCTTCACAGTGCTATGAAATATATGAAGTAAAAGGACAAATCAATTGTAATGATGATAACGGATGTTTGATTTGTGAATAACATACACAACATTTTTTTATTTCAGTTTGATGCGCAGATAGACTTGTCTTTCAATTACATATTTCGCTCCAAAGGTAATTTTGTATAGCAGACATTTCAACTTTGATCACAATTTCAATGTCACAATACTATCTTATTATACTACATTTAATACTACTATCACACTCGTACAACTAGTTAGTATGAAATACAACAACTAACTACTTATACTACTGATAATAAAACTAAAAACTTCCGATTATAATGAAAAAGTAGCGCTGTTACGATTTTCAAAATACTAAATGAAAGACGCAGTCACTGAATAAAAACATGTATTTCTGTTAGAAATTCATAGCACATGGCGTAATAGAACTATATATCATCTAATCAAATATGTAGTTTTCTGATGAGGAAGTTGAGGTTACGTTTGTACTGAATACATGTCTAAATCTGTTTAACTGACAATATTTATTATAAAAGAAACTCCAGTTAAATAATTTTAAAAACACCTGTTATGATATCAATAACACGAAGTAGTAATATTCCTTGTTACTGTATACAAGAGTTGACTTTTATAGGAAATAAAAAACACATTATTGGCAATTGTATACCATATGATCATATATTAATTTCAAACTTTAAGGCGGACATTTTAGTACAGGTGACTGGATATGATATTATCTAATGATATCAAGTTTTCTTTCTGAAATCTATTCACTGAAATAGTCTGTCTCAAGCAACCGTAAAAAAAATCATTTAAACTTTTCGCAATTGTAGATTAATTTCTTTCATATTTTCTTATGAATTTGTTTCTGATGAACATAGTTATTTATAACAACAAAAGTTCATGTAGTAAATCTTATCATAGGTTCGTTTATTATCTCACATTTGGAAAATTTTACAGGAATCAAACTTAATAAATTGAAATAATAGTTGGTACTATTCTGTATATATGTATAAACTTTACTTTATATAAAAAAAACACGGTCAGTTTTTTTATTCAAATATTAAACATCAAGAAATACGTAGAACTAATGGAATAAAATGGAAGTATTTATTCTTTTAATTTTGACATTTTAGACAAATTTGACATTTAAGATAAAACCACCACCACATTTTGTCAAGAAAATGCATATTTGCAGAGACAGAAAAACATTGATAATTTTATAAACTTAGAAACATTGGATCTCGAAATTATTTCACGGCATACTACCAGTCAGATATTTAATGTATTTTGCTTTCTATAACGCAATGGCTTGTCACTTATTTCAGTAATGTGTTCGGCAATGTAAAAGCTATTTTACTATGCAGACACGATTAAAGCTGCAGACCTATTTTGTTTTTAAGATAATGTTGATTTATTATATTATTTCAATACATGTATTATATTATATAATTTCAATATTTTCCATAAATCTTTGAGGGTAGGAATGCAAGAATTTCATAAAACTTATGCTCTAACATGACACTTTCGGATGTTTTCCTTTTCCTAATTGATAATGACTTTATTTCTCATCAGTTCGATGTATTCGTTTCGAGGTATAAGATTTAATAATGTTGTAGGCGGCCCTGTACATACAACATAAGTCTTGCGCTTTACGTCTTTTTTTAAAAGTCTGCCCGCCACATTTGCAATATAAATCCGTTGACTAATATAGCAGCTTTAGTTTATAAACTGTGTACATAATGGTTCGACACAGCCTTCTGAGTAGCCATCCCATATAATTGAGACATACTTAAGAACAAGGTTAACGTAAGAAAGGTAGATTTGATTGTAAAAAACTGCTTGTTAAGGTAAATTATAGCTTTCTGACTATTCCTATAACTTTTGAAGCTGGCTGCAACATATTATCGACTTGGACATTCCATTGTCCTTCCTTGTTGAGTGCAACACCAGCTTTCTTATGATTTTCAACAAACTACAAACTTTTTTGCATAAAACATTCGGTAGTACGAGGGGTGATCAGAAAATACGCGGAAAAATACTCTTACTTCCTCATTATTCACCCACTATCCATAGAACTTCACAGAAACATACGTTTAACATATTTAAATTCAGATCGCAACTTTTAAGACTTTGGAAGCTGCGTGGAATGAAATGTGGTTTCTATTGCAAAAACATAAACGTCGTCGCGGCCAAAATTAACGAATTTTGAACTCAAATAGTAATGAAACATTGAGACCAGTTCGTAGAGTTTTAAGATAACTAAACAAACTTTAATAAACACGCGAACTTTTTACAAGACATTAATGGCGTCAGGATGATTGTTGACGTAATACATGTAAACAACGTCCGTCTTTTGTTCTTATGGTAATAAATTGAGTGACTAGCAGAGATCGGCTCTCAAATTTTGTGTGAGAAATGAATTTTCAAAAGCCAAAACTATCGAAATGTTACTAAACGCATATAGGAAATGGAACATAAAGGAAACAGAAGTTTTTGTTTGTTTGTTTGTTTGCTTTGTTTGGAATTGAACGTCGCTTTAACAGTATTTCAGTCATATCGCGACGACCAGCTCATTACAGGCCTTTGTATACTATTTTAGGCACAGAGTGCACCCGGGTAGAACCACCGACCTACCGCAAGCCAGCTGGAAGGCATCCTAACTTGAAAACTCCGAAGTGCCCAGACCGGGATTCGAACCCACAACGGTGAGGGGCTGAAAGATTGCAAGTCAATTACTATAACCACTCATCAAGGAAGGCCCCGAAAAACAGCAGTCTTCATGTGGTAATAACGCCTTGAAGAGGGAAGAAAAAACATCGGAGATGACAAGTGCAGCGGTTGTCCAAGCATCGTTACGTCATTGTACGTCGCCGCCGTAAAGGAGCTACTTTCAAAGGCAGTGCAGGTTGCTATATCCAACATACAACCGGTTTCATTTCGACAGTCTTTTATTAAGTCAAAAATTGAGCGGTGCAGGAAATGAATCTTATTTAACAGTGAGTATTTTGAAGAGAAATGAATGCTATAAGCGGAACACGTATCATAAACAGGTACATGTACGTTAACGTTGACGTTTTGATATGATGGGCTGGTGTTGGCTCGATAGAGTTACCATATCACAATAACGTTTTACACGTGCAATCTACAGAAGTGAAAATTTGCTTTTATAACGTTAACTGATTCGGTGTATATTCTCACACATTTTCAGCGAACACAATAATACGGTAAAGAATTTAAAGCATTTTTCCGCGTATTTCAGATCACCCCTAGTGTTTCGGTGTTTTTAAAACGGTGAAATAGCTTCAGTTTAGTTCGGGCTAAAATTGACCAACTGTTGTTTAGTTCAGAGGAGTAGACTATTAAAATCATGGTTGTTAATTGCCTCAAAATATGTATCAAAAGTGACATAATATCATCAGCAAATAATCTTGTCAAGCTTAACAGAGAATTCAAAATGTCATACACATACATGTAGATTAGGAAAAGTATATACACCTTTTGAATCTTAAATATACATAAAGTAGTTAATCCAAACTTTATTTAGATAATTGATTATATAAACAGGTATTAGCACTTAACGTAGCTTTTTCCGTAAGTGCTCTATTTTGTTATCAATGTTCTTCTTTCTACATGTTCAAATCATTATTAACCAGTTTATATCAAATTGATCGATTTGTGATTAGTTTAAAATGTTTTTGTTTTTAATTTAATGTTTTCCTTAGTCAAGCATCGCACTTTGCTTTTATAACAAAACCTACACTCTATTTTATCATATCGATATATATTACCACTGATACTGCATTAGTTGACGTAATTTCCAAGCGAGAGGGGAGTGCCGTAACTAATGCTGTCAGAACTTGTGGCCCAACCCTCTTGCTTATATATACATCTTCAATTTAACTCAGTTAATAACATGTACTTCATATTTGCATTGTATGAAATGTGTTAAAAAATCATAGTTTCTGTATAAAATGTATATGTACATTGTATATAAGCAAATAAATACGTTTAAGCTAAACTAGGAAAAGTAACGGCAATAACATAAAACCCTAAGGAACCCTGGCCGTGATAGACCTCGAGCTAGATATAGCTGATTGAATAACGCCCTTGTAACGTCTAATAGTTGGAAACCTATTCAAAAGATGTACATTTATACAGTTTTGTGTCAGTTTCAAGAGAATATCTTTTGTGCCACAAGTGGTAAAGGCTTTCGAAATGTAGCATTCAAGAAAAGTGTCTTTCATAAACAGATCGGCATATTTGATGAAAGAAATCAATTGATTTGAAAATAGTTGATGGTTTGGAAGAAGTG
>JAULCC010611462.1:0-10374 GCA_032358795.1 Nuttallia obscurata
TACCGCAAGCCAGCTGGAAGGCTTCCTCACTTGAAAAATCCGAAGTGTCCAGACCGGGATTCGAACCCACAGCAGTGAGGGGCTGAGAGATTGCAGGTCAACGACTTTAACCACTCGACCACAGAGGCCCCTCCCTAAGTGTGCCTGGATAGAATCATCAAATGTCCAAAAACTAGCTGGACACTTTCCTCACAAAGACCCTATGTGTGCCTGGATAGAATCATCAACTGTCCAAAAACTAGCTGGCCACATTCCTCATAGAGACCTTAAGTGTGCCTGGATAGAATCATCAACTGTCCAAAAACTAGCTGGACATTTTCCTCACAAAGACCGTAAGTGTGTGCCTGGATAGAATCATCAACTATCCAAAAACTAGCTGGACACTTTCCTCACAAAGACCCTATGTATGCCTGGATAGAATCATCAACTGTCCAAAAACAAGCTGGAAACTTTCCTCACAAAGACACTAAGTTTGCCTGGTTAGAATCATCAACTTTCCTTAAACTAGCTGGACACCTTCCTTACTAAGACTGTAGATGTGTCCCCGGATAGAATAATCAACTGTCCTAAAACTAGCTGGACACCATCCATACAAAAAACCCAGGTGTGCATGGCTAGAATCATCAAATGTCCAAAAGCTAGCTGAACACTTTCCTCACAAAGACTGTAAGTGTTCCTGGATAGAATCATTAACTGGCCATAAACTAGCTGGCCACCTTTCTCACAAAGACCCTAAGTGTGCCTGGATAGAATAATCAAATGTCCAAAAAATAGCTGCACACTTTCCTCACAAAGACCCCAAGTGTGCCTCGATAGAATAATATACTGTCAAATACTAGCTGGACACTTTCCTCACAAAGACCATAGGTGTGTCCCTGGATAGAATCATCACTTGTCCAAAAACTAGCTGGCCAGCTTCCTTATTAAGACCCTAAGTGTGCCTGGATAGAATCATCAAATGTCCAAAAACTAGCTGGACACTTTCCTCACAAAGACCCCAAGTGTGCTTCGATAGAATAATCAACTGTCCAAAAACTAGATCGACACTTTCCTCACAAAGACCGATGTTGTGTCCCTGGATAGAATCATCAACTGTCCAAATACTAGCTGGCCAGCTTCCTCACAAACACCCTAAGTGTGCCTGGATAGAATCATCAAATGTCCAAAAACTAGCTGGACACTTTCCTCACAAAGACCCAAAGTGTGCCTGGATAGAATAATCAACTGTCCAAAAACAAGCTGGTTACATTCCTCACAAAGACCCTAAGTGTGTGCCTGGATAGAATCATCATATGCCCAAAAGCTAGCAGGACACTTTCCTCACAAAGACTGTAGGTGTGTCCCTGGATAGAATCATCAACTGACCAAAAACTAGCTGGCCAGCTTCCTCACAAAGACCCCAAGTGTGCCTGGATAGAATCATCAAATGTCCAAAAACAAGCTGGCCAGCTTCCTCACAAAGCCCCCAGATGTCCCTGGATAGAATCATCAACTGTCCAAAAACTAGCTGGACAGCTTTTTAACAAAGCTTTTTGTAGCGTTTTGCAAGTTCTTATTACTACTGGTCTCAGTCAGTACAGACTTCCAACAGGGATACCTGGATTTAAAAGTAAGTTACAGAAATGTTGAGGTAGTGTTCATATCAAGTGACAGTCAATGTCTTATTAGAGCTACTTACCTGTGTAGACCTCCTTGTTTCACGGGCTCTCTTTGCTCGTACTTTTCTCAACATCTCCGTCTCCTCATCCCGTTTTGGCGGTTCATATGATCTACAAGATAAATATTACATTGATTTTTCTTGAATCTATGTATCAATCATGCTATTAATTGTAGTGCTATATAAAAAGCAAGAGGTAATCACACAAACATAAAAAAAAAAATTATTATTCAAATACACCACACACACACCTTCCCACAAAAAAATTAAATAAAAGCATCAAGTCACAATCAAACATGCATTCTCATGAGAAGGTAACTTTTTTAGTTTACAGTAAGTTCAGTTATAAAAAAGTTAACTTTAATATTTATAACAGGTTAGAAAGCATTAAATCCAAATGCTTGCAATCAACAAACTCAGGTAAAACTGAGCTACAATGTGTCAGAAAGCCTCTTACAGGTTTAGAGATATGTGTAGGGTATGTTTATAGCTTGTGAAGGAAGGTCTACACTACAGGTTAGAAAATTCTGAATGTTGTCTAATAAGTAAGGGAGAACATATAGATGGGTCAGTGCACATCAAACTTTGTATCTCTTTTATCATATTACATTTATATATCTATTTATTTTGTTTGTTTATTTGTTTATTTGGTATTTAACGTTGCTTTAACAGTATTTCAGTCATAACGCAAAGTCCAGCTCATTATAGATGGAGGAAGACCCCGAGGGACCTCTGTACACTATTTCAGGAACAGAGTGCACCCAGATAGAACCACCGACCTACCGAAAGCCAGCTGGAAGGCTTCCTCACTTGAAAAATCCGAAGTGCCCAGACCGCGATTCAAACCCACAGCAGTGAGGGGCTGAGAGATTGGAAGTCAACGACTATAACCACTCGGCCACGGAGGCCCCCTATATATCTATTTATTATCTATTTATAATCTATTTATTTATTTACTTATAATTTTAATTTCTCTATTGCACTGAGCCTTAGAAATATCCTTTTTTAATCTTAATGTGACCTGTTCAACATCTACACTGGATCCAAAAATATTCTAAAGATCATTTAGCCATAGTAAGGCTCATAAAGATGATGACAGTAAAGATTTGATGTCTCCTGTTATACAATTTACAGAGTGAGTGTTTCCATCATGGCTATGGCAGTGCTGTCCTGCACTGCAATAAATTACGTTACATGAAACATACTTATTGCAATACCTAATTATTGCAATACATATTCAATTAAAATGGCTATACTGAAAATGGCAGTAAAGACACTGAATTAAGATTTGAACATTTCAATTTTTCAAAAGCAATGTAATTAGAACTTGTGACACTTACTCTTTCATGCTGTTTACATAGGGGACAGAGTTTTTAAAGTTTAAACACAACTGACCAAACCCTGTGCATGAGTGTTTTAGCAAAATAATACCTCACTATAGTCCCACTTGAAACAGCTAGCGGAGAAATGAACAATCCACCAAATAATTTTCAAATCTGGCAAATAGTTTTTGAGAAGAAGGTCTTTAAAGTTTTTCCTGCCTGTTGCCATGGCAACAAGAGTTCTGCATGGAATCAAATTCTCAGAACAACTTTGTATAGGTCCACCCAAGGATCATTTCTCTTAAACTAAATTGAAATTGAACCAGTAGTTTTTGAGAAGAAGATTGTATCAGTTTTCAATATAGCTATATAAGGAAAACTGGCCCCACCCATGACGGCCATGTTTTTTTACATATCAATATTCTTTGAACAATTTTGGTAGAAGTCCATCCAAGGATCATTTCTGTGAAATAATGTTAAAATTGGACCAGCAGTTTTTGAGAAGAAGATTTTCAAAATTTTCTATATAGCTATATAAGGAAAACTGGCCTCCCGTAGCGGCCATGTTTTTTACATATCAATATTCTTTGAACAATTTTGGTAGAGGTCCACCCAAGGACCATTTCTATAAAATTATGTTGAAATTGGACCAGCAGCTTTTGAGAAGAAGTTTTTCAAAGTTTTCTATAAAGCTATATAAGGAAAACTGGCCCCGGCCCTGGCGGCCATGTTTTTTGACATATCAATATTCTTTGAACATTTTTGGTATAGTTCCACCCAAGGATCATTTCTGTGAAATTATGTTGAAATTGGACCAACAGTTTTTGAGAAGACTGTTCAAGTTGTTCACTTTGGTTTCCATGGCAAACAGAGTACTTCATGGAATAGAATTCTTTAAACAATTTTGAAAGGGGACCATCCAAGGAGTATCCCAGCCAAGTTTCATCAACCTTCAATCAGCGGTTTCAGAGGAGATGTTTAAAAAAATTGTTGACAACTGAAGGACAATGGACTATGATGGACAGTCCCCTATCACAATTGCTCACTCTTGAGCACTTTGTGCTCAGGTGAGCTAAAAAATGATTATGATACAGAGCAAAAAACATTTACCATGGAGGTTGTGACTCATTTTGGATTCCAAATAAGGGTACATACCTCAACAATAATTGAGCCAAAATTGACAAAAATGACCCTCTGAATATTTTTTTCTGAGACTAGTGTTTACACAGATCAACCTGCTTATGACTGTAAGACTGGTCAGGTTTTCTTCTGTTCCCGGAAACATTTATAATAACACCATTAACAAGTTAATGAACATTGTAAACCCTGATTATACATACCAGTATGGATAAATTGATCTTTTTTGCCAGATAATCTCACATGCCATAAGGCATAAACATTACATATGCAGCCTCTTCAATGAGCCCTCTTTTCAGCCCTAACCCTAAAGTTGTCCAAAATCAGACATGGACCATCAAGTCATGATCACATCTATGGAAAATACTTTTGTAAAAAGAATTTGCCAGTCTATTTTTTTTAAACCATGAAACTGGAAACATAACAAATCATTTAAGGATGTATTACAGTCAGACTTTTAACTGTAAATGCCAAATTACAGCAAGTCGTAAAAAAAATTTTTTGGCGAAATAGCTAATAAGTATGTAGTTTAAATTGCTAAAATCCCATTAACATTAAATGTAACAATTTCTTTTTTAATTAAAATAAAGTGATATATAGTGCAATTTTTATCATACATTTTATGACTTTATCAAACGCACAAGAGTTGCCTCTCATGACATTAATTATGCCATTCTTAAAAACACTGTTTACAAGTTTACAACATAACAGGTGTAACAGCACACTGCTATCATATGAACAATTTATCCATCAGTTTTATAGCTTCTGATGTCAATTCATGTAACATTTTGCTTAATTTGTAGAACATTGTATGAAATAAATTTATACAATAACAGATTGTTTTAGTCAAGGGAGGTAATTTAAATGACTTACACTCAATATTATGCACAGCAACTTACATTTTTCTGTTCAAGTTCTGGTACTTATTTGTATGATATATCATCTAATGGAGTATTAAATAAGAGGACCATCATGGTACTGTAATCGCTCACCTTTAAATATGTATCTACAAAATATGTAACCCCTAGGGTCTGTGTAAAATGGAGCATATGTATAATGAAACATGCAAAATATCTAGAATGTATAGTTTTAGAGAAGATATTCATTAAGTTTTCACTTTATAAGTCTATATAAAATAAGACCCCCCTCCCGATGGCGGGGCCTGTTTGGAATGGAATTCTTTGAACAATTTTAAATGGGACCATCCAAGGAGTATCCCAGCCAAGTTTTATAAATTTTCATTCAGTGGTTTCAGAGAAGATGTTGTTTAAACATATTGTGGATGTACGGCTTATGACATAGGAAATATGACTGACGAAGGGCCATCACAATATGAGCTAAAAAAAATTGAATATTAAAAGTTCATTTTTTCAAAAGTTGTTGTTACAATATCAAATAAGATTAATCCTCGCTTATGTGAATTCCTATATGGTCAAATCATGACCATTTTTTTGTTGAAAATATAGTAAAAATGTTTTTATTATTGTTTGATTATGTCAATTTAGGTCTCATAAAGCTATATAGCTTACAAAACAAGAAATACAACTGATTTTGTTTTCATTTCAAAGTGAATTTGAAAATACAACAATTTTTCATTTCTTGAAATATGAAATATTTGCTCATTTGATGCATTTTCTTCAAATTGCTCTAGTGTAAAATTTTGCACAGCGACCCATACTTTTTTTTAGTATTTATTTAAACTACATTTAAACCATATACCAAAATAACCATAAAAGAAAAAAAGTTAAATAATATTAAAAAATGACATCTGACTTTTAATACATCCTTAAAGGGTCTTTATGTAATGTTTTGAATCATTGTTCTTACCGTACACATTTATCCTAATACCAACAAAAAAGACCATGAAAATGGAAATGACATTACATGCAAATGCAGATGCTGGTGAAGATGAGTATGATAATGATGGATGACTTACTTTCTATTATGAGCATATGAGGAGGTGGGAGTGGTGATTGTGGTAGGGCTGGAGGTTGTGGATATCGTGGAGGCAGTTGTAGCATTCGCTGTGGTCACAGGCAAGCTTGTGGGAACTGATATTCTGTTATTGGTTGCAATGTCTTTATCGGTACGTTCACGCTCCTTGCGCTCGTTTTCAGCTTGCTGCCGGCGGTAGAACGGGACATAGGCAGTGTGATAGCTAGAGTTAAGACCGGTGTAGCGGTATGGGTTTGACAGGCCTTGCGACGATGAGGTCACACTGTACCTGAAAGGAACAAGATCAAGGTCATGCAACATGCAGATTGACTCAAGGTCATCAAGGTCAAGTCCATAATCTGCCATGCTGTGATACTGCACACAGAGTACAACATCATGAAACAGGTTGAAAAATTAAGTAATTTTTATGATATGATTTTGAAATGGTTATGTTAGAAACTATAGTTCAAACATGTATTATTTCATTCACAATCAGTTTGTAGAACATAATCAGCAGACAATGAAGTCAACATCACTACATGGTTACTGAGAAAGTTGAACTTTAACAAAAAACTTAACCAAAATGCTGACATAAAAAGGGACATAACTTTCACAAAATGCAAGTAAGAGTAATTGAACTTGCCCCTGTGGTTGTTAGTTAAATAAGAACTATGTAAAGTTTCAAAACTCTACCTTGAATGGTTACTGAGAAAATTATACTTTAGAATCAATTTATCCAAAATTCAGAAATAACAAAAACGCGGTGTTCAATAAACACTTATGCACCTGATGACATCCTTGACATTAAATTATTAATCTTTTCAAAGTCCAAATTAGGTCAAGGTCGACAAAAAATCTTTCCAATGTCTAAATTAGGTCAATATTGACAAAAGGTAAAATCTAGTTAACCAAGAAATAAACAATTTGAAACTATCTAAGTCCAAATTAGCTCCAGGTCAAATGGATGATTGGTGTTATATGTGGATGGGAATGGTCCAAGGCAAAAACCATTGAACAATTTAAAACATTCAAGCAAGCATTGTTGATGCCAGACGAAACAGTAAAATCTGGTTAACCTTGTACGCAAGGATGGAGGGACAGAAACTACCACTTTATGCCTACTGAATCTATAGATGCCGGGGGCATAAAAAGAAGGAAGAACTTTCACAAAATGCAATTAAGAGTTACAGAACTTGCCCCCTGTGGTTGCTGGTACGCTGTCAGAGAACCATGTATAGTTTCAAAGCTGTACCTTGAATGGTTACTGAGAAAAAGTGGGTTTTAAAAACAAGAGGGCCATGATGGCCCTAGAGGCGCTCACCTGAACATAATAGCCTTAACCCCTGGAAGCCATG
Organism: Nuttallia obscurata; assembly: GCA_032358795.1. Lineage (NCBI taxonomy): Eukaryota > Metazoa > Mollusca > Bivalvia > Cardiida > Psammobiidae > Nuttallia > Nuttallia obscurata. The sequence continues at coordinate 7,407 of JAULCC010611462.1, forward strand.
TTTTTTTTTACAGATCAAAATAATCTGAACAGTCCTTTTAGAGGGTCATCCAAGGAACATTTATGCCAAATAAATTTCAAATCTGTCAGCTATGTCTTGGAGAAGAAGATTTTTAAAGTTTTGACTATATACATATACAGAAAACTGACTGCGCCCCTTGGTGGCCATGTTTTTTTACAGATCAAAATAATATGAACAATCCTTGTAGAGAAACACACAAGGAACATTTATACCAAATCATTTTCAAATCTGGCCATTAGTTTCTGAGAAGAAGATTTTTAAAGTTTTCACTATATACATGAAAGGAAGACTGACTCCACCCCCTGGCTGCCATGTTTTATTACAGATCAAAATAATTTGAACAATTCTTGTAGAGAAACACACAAGGAACATTTATACCACATTATTTTCAAATCTTGCGTCTTGTTTTGGAGAAGGATTTTTAAAGTTTTCACTATATACATATAAGGAAAACTGACCCCGCCCCCTTGAGGCCATGTTTTTTTACAGATCATAATAATTTGGACAATCTTTGTAGTGGGTCACACAAGGAACATCTGTGCCAAATTATTTTCAAATCTGGCCTCTAGTTTTGACGAAGAAGATTTTTAAAGTTTTCACTATTTACATAATTATAAGGAAAAGTGGCGGCCATGTTTTTTAACAGATCAAAATAATTTGAACAATTTTTGTAGAGGGTCACCCAAGGAACACTTATGCCAAATTATAATCTAATCTGGCCATTAGTTTTGGAGGAGAAGATCTTTAAAGTTTTTCCTTTCTGTTGCCATGGCAACTGGAGTTCTGCATGGAATCAAATTCTTTGAACAACTTTGAAAGAGGACCACCCTAGGAACATTACTGTAAAGTTTTACTAAAATTGGCCAAGCTGTTTAGGAGGAGATATCTTTTTAAGCAAATGTTGACGGAAGGACGGACAAAGTCTGTTCACAATAGCTCACCATGAGCCTCTGGCTCAGGTGAGCTAAAAACTTAACCAAAGATATGGCGGACGAAGGCCATGACAACGGCAACCAAGGAAGTTATGACGTAAGCTCTTCTGGCGAGCTAAAAACTACTAAGACATTGGTTAACCTATGCAGGTGCTGTTGACTTTATCATCAAATAATTCAAATACATTTTAGTTATAAATCAGAAGATACAAAGATTACAAAATGCCTTTCACCACTATCAGAAAACAGGGGTCCCAGTTTATCCAGTTAAAACATAGATTGAATTAAGTCCTTGTAAAACAATTTGCTTTTGTTATCAGCATATGCATCATAAGAACCATCAAAGGTCATTCTAAACAAAAATATCTCAACTCAACGATACAAACAATATCATAGTATTGGAAAGTAGAATTCAATATTAAATCAAATCATGTATTTAAACAAGCAACTACTGCTTGTACACATCATTCTATATGCTCATGGTAAGAAAAAAGTAAATCAAATAAATGCATTAGGTTAATACTTTAAAATCAATGGTTATTAAATGTCTCGAAAGTCATAATCCTAACAAATCTATCCTACAACTTAATGGAGATTGAATAAGAAATTCTTAAGACAAACAGTAGAGGTAGCCAAATAATCAAAATTCATAAGAAATAACTCACACTTTTAGAAAATTAGGTAAAGCCGAGATGAAAAAACACCTACGTTAGTAATAATTTGAATTTAAGAGACCAAAATCTAAAGAGGTTTTAACTTTCCTATTATGTCCTGATATCATTCATCATCCAGAAAAAAGACTGCTTTTAGTTTGATACAGTCTGATATATAAGGAGCTGATGATAAATATTATGGTATTTTTATCAGCAATTTAAGGACTGTACATATGGCAGTATTTATATAATACACTCTCTTTTTTTAGTTAACTCAGTATGGACTGGGTATAATGGTAATAAAAATATCAGAAAATCTGTTTAAAAATGCATCATCATGTCTCCGTTTTAATTATCCACACACTGTATATAGCAGTGTATTGCTGTTATGTTAAGATAATAGGCTAATATAGATATGCACTGAGGCTGTCAAACACAGAATGAAACAGCTAAATGCTTGATTACATATAATCAGAGCCAGAATAATATACACTCATGTAAATAGTTAAAGACTATGTAACAGATAGCAACAATCACAGAAAGACAGAAGATAAAATATAGAATGAATGGGGTGGACAGTGATCTGAAATAGAGAGAAAAAACAACACACTGCTACACTCAGCATAAGAGTCTAGCTTAAATTCACTACTTCATACAGGCCATGCACAATTTTCTGTTGCATAATTATTCCACCTAAATGATCACTCACTGATATATGATAATCATGGTCATATTTGACATGCAGATCTATGAATTGTTTCTGTTATGTACAAGTCCAAAGGCCCAGTGCATAATGATCTTAACATTAAATAAGAAAGAGTAAAATACAAAATCCTTTTATTTCTGCAAATAAAAAGCTTCATTGGTAGCAGTGTTTGTACAAATTTAAGTTCTGTATTTATAAAAAAGAGATAACTTTTCTTTTTTCCTTCCTTTTTATGTTTTCCTTTCTCTATCAAGGGCCACTGATAGGCCCCTTCTCTAGGAGATTTTAAAAACAAACAGTGTCCCCTTAAACTTCAAGAGTCGTTTTCACCGATTCAATTAATTTGTCACCCCACCATGCTGTTTGTTTGTTTATTGGGAATTTAAAGTCTCTATACAGTATATTAGTATTATCGTGACGTTCAGGTCATTACAGGTGGAGTATTACCACAAGGGACCCCTGTGGACTATTTCAGGCACAGAGCGCACCCGGGTAGAACCACCGACCTACCGCAAGCCAGATGGAAGCCTTCCTCACTTAAAAATCCAAAGTGCCCAAACCGGGATTCGAACCCACAGAGATAAAATCCAGAACGAAGCAGCTCGAATTGCATCAGGGACAACCAAACTTATTTCACTGGCTCAATTAAATGAAGA
>JAULCC010611684.1:0-10373 GCA_032358795.1 Nuttallia obscurata
AAGAGTTGAGTGTTTGTAAGTCATCATCTCTAACCACTGAGCTGATGAGCACCCTTCTTTGAACAAAATGAAGTAGCATTTCAACTTTAAGTTGCATTAACATTTATGTATTTGTACAACGCCTTTGAATATGAATTTAAGTAAAAATAGGTGTTTTATCAAATGAAAAAGTTTCAAGTTTTCAAGCTCTGACAACCATATTGTTGACACTGGAGCAGGAATATGAGAGAGGTTGAAACAATAATATCTATCTCACACCAAGTTTGATGAAAAACTATAACCTGGTTCTGGAAAAGAAGTCTCTGAAAGAACCAAATCGACAGAGAGATGGCAGATAGACAACAGATGATCAAAAAAAGCTCACCCTAACAAAACCTGTAAATTAAGCCTTAATCGGTACAGGTTGTCTTGTGAAGAACTCTATTGTCAATATCATCAATGTCAATCATGGAAATTCGATGTACCATTACAGACTGCCATACTGGTCTATAACTTGACCATGAAACAAAAATCTTATGGGTCAGTGCGTAACAGTTGTATCTCTTCTTTGTTACAGCTTTGATGCCATATTTATTATTTCTTTACCTTTGACCTGTGAATAATTATCTCACCTTGAGTATAGCTGGTAAGGTCCTTTGGAGACTGGCCCCTGTCACACAGTGAAACAGCTGGTCAATGAGGGTGTCTCTGTCCTTCACAAAATACCCAATCGGGTGTATCTCATTCTCAAGGTCAAGGTCATGGTCATCAAACTCATCCTCACTGAATCGTTTTTTAGACTGAAAAGGAAAACAAAATTATTTTTTGCACTATAGTGCAACCTCTCAACAACAACAACACATAAAAACATGATTGTAGTTTTTACTCTATGAGGGTAAAATATATATCATAATTATACCCTTACTTCAGTAAATATCTACCACTTTGGGTTTTTTTTATTTCAGTTTAAACCTTATTTATTTTACAACGATTGCAAAACAAGTTCTTACAACTTATATTAATCACTTTCGTTAGCGCAGATTGGGGCATTTTTATGGTCTTGATTGTAGCAGGAAACTGTAGAACCCGGGGAAAAACCTACATGTCTGGACAGGAGAACCCGCTCAAATACTAGCCCAAGTCGGGAATCGAACCAGGGTTGCATTGGTAAGAAGCTGAGCGTGTTATCACTGTGGTATCTGGACACCACTTTGTTCAAGACAGAAACCTTTCAGTTTAAATGAGGAATATTGAATAATGGCTAATTACTATAAATGTTCTTGCATTTCTTTACACATTGCCATCATGAAATAACGTCATTGAAAACTGAAAAGTTTAAATATCCAACGGCAAATTTAAATGAAATTATGACATAATGAATGTTGTTGAAAATGATCGCGCTATATTAGTGATATTATATATTTTGTGCTGGTAATCATTGAATTAATTCAGAATTTATATCGCATCTATGGTCATTCAATACAGATTTTATTATATTCATTTACTAAAACTGATAAAAACTCACCAAGGCTTGTTTTTGTCAATTTTAGAAAGCTGTTTTAATAAATTCCTGTACTGAATGGTCACTCATGTCCTATCCTTTATATCTTTTACTTTGTCTTTGTGTCTATATCATTGCTTTGAAAGAAACTTAACTTATATAATATTCCATGTGATCAGTTTTAAATCTTACTATATGCTGCATAAAGCAGAAACTCCGTAATCAGCAAGTTTTCCACCAAAAACATGGGGTAGGAAAAAAAGGACCGTTGTGGGTTCGAATCCCAGTCAGGACACTTTGGATTTTTCAAGTGAGGAAGCCTTCCAGCTGGCTTGCGGTAGGTCGGTGGTTCTACCCAGGTGCGCTCTGTGCCTGAAATAGTGCACAAGGATCCCCCGGGATCTTCCTCCACCTGTAATGAGCTGGACGTTGCAATATGACTGAAATACAGTTAACCTTTAGCCTGCTAAGGGCGACTGTTATAGAACTCGGCGTATAATCAGGATCCAAGCTGTTTGACACTCGATCAATTGTTTCTCCAAATATTGGGCAATTCTAATGAATTCTAAAATCTAGGCAGACGACAGTTTAAGCAGAGACGACATTTTTTCAGCAGGCTAAAGGTTAAAGAGACGTTAAATTCCAAAAAAAAGCTAGACCATACGGTCTGAGTGATATTAAACCATATTCACATAAGCTGTGGAGGGACAGGGATTTAAACCTCAAACTCTTGGACTGAAAGACCTGCAATGTTGATTTTATACCACGGCATTCGACTTACCAGTAAAATCATTGTTCACAATAGTGCTTAAAAATCAGCATTTCATTTGAAAATATCTGCTGCCAAGGTTTCTAATCTTTTTGTCCACTTTGTCTTTTATACAAAATTAATGTTAAAAACATAAACAGCCACAATAAATCTGTATGCAAATGAGTTTGTCTGACACAAGGGTCATCGTATTACGTTTGGAGCAATATGAGGGACAATCCAATTTTATCAAATTACAATTAGCTTGCATTGTCCAACTTGGATGCATTCAAGAAGGAAAAAAAATAAAACCTAATGACAGATCATGACCTGATGCAAATTTCTGCTGACCCGACTGTTATGCAAATGAACCTGAGCATTCTGGTCGAAACTTAAGTTAGAATAATCGCCACTTAGTGAAATTTAATCGTAACAAGGGCTTGAATTTAAGACGTAATAATGCTAGGTTACAACTGACAACAGACTGTCGTAGCAATAAACCACAAGCCGTTGGACAATGATAAAGTCTTCTTGTGGACAATTTGACCAGCAGGCTTCCCTTCATTATTTAAAATCTAACATTTTTCATGTCTTTTATGTGAAGCCAGACATCCTTTTTAGTATGCCCGGGCAAATGGATTTTGTTTTGAAAGCATTAGCATTGGCAATTTACATCTAGATTTATTCTCTTTCAGGCAACCAAGTTTGTATCCAAAGATGTAGGGCAGCAGATATTTGTTTACAAATTTCTACAGCCACATAAAACTGTATTTGAAATAATACATTGTGCGGGGCATTTCAAAAACATTTTTTTTATGTGTAGAAATTGCAGTATCCATAATCAAAGTCAAAACTGTATCTAAACAAAATATCTTTTATATAAACTAATTAAACCCTCTGAAAAATAATTCCCTCAAAGTAATTGAGACAAATTAAAGCTGAACTATTACTTAAAACTACTGATAACATTTTATGTCATATTTATAACAGAAAATATCTGTTTTACCTTGTAACTAAATCTCATAGAGAAAACACTGAAAATCCATTCCACAACAAATCATCAGCTTTTTGAGTTATGGACACTAAAAACAATTTCTATGATCCTTTCAATCAAAGTATATAAATTTATAAAGGTAGATATGAAAAGTAGTTGTACACTTTGTTTAGTCTGTCAGTACACAATACTGTCTTAATTTTATTATCTGCTGCTTTTCTGTTATTAACCTTTTTCCGAATATTTCCAGATATTATACATGCATTGATGTTCACCAAATTTGGTGAAGATCAAATGAAAACTGTTTGACTTAGAGACCAAACAGTGAGTGAATGCTGTCCTCCCACCTGCGTGCGTATCAGGTGTTCACGCATATAATGTTCTGGTTTTCAAACAGGGGTAAAAATTTCACACATTACTGAGGAGAGTCTTGAGCCAGTGACTCTTGGCCTGAAAAGCAAGTGAAGTAAACACCACACCACTGGACAAAGGCCAGACACAACTGTCTTGAGTCTTGATGCTGATTCTAACTGACAAATTACAGTCAATTGATTTAATGCTTTGGAATTAAAATCATGATAACTTTGAACCATCAACTGCAAGAAGCTTATAAAGCTTGCACCTGAGCCTGAATTCACTTAAGAAGATAAAAAAAATTGAAAAAAATAATCTCAGGTTTATTTTAAAACAAATGTTGATTCATGAAACATCTATCATTAATGACAGATTAAATATGACTAGAATATTACAATATGCCAGAGGAAATGAGAGTGTTTAGGACAAAATGCAAATATTCCACTAAATGGAGAAAATAAACATCTTAGGTTCTGTAGTTTTGTTTGTTAGTTTATTTATTTCATTTAAGTCACTTTCTGCCAACTTGGGCCAGTGAAAAGCTGTGCCAGAGAGAGGAAAGCAGATGCACTGAACTCTTCTGTAGAATTCACTGGTTGTTTTACGTGACTAGTGTATAAACACTGATAAATGGCTGAACCCCGCCAGTCACTTTATCCTGACACGACAAACAAATCGTTATGCAAATACTAAATCCTGAGCTCCATGGAGGGAAAGCCATTACTACCAAGTTTTTATTGGTTTGATTTCACTCAGCAAGTATCGAACCAACAGCCTCCCTCGCCTGAAACGGACACTCTTCCACATGAGCTACACTAGTATTATTTCATTTCTAAGGGGCCATAATTCCGTGAAAAGGTCATCAGACTAAAATAAAATAGTGATATAGACAAAAGTAACTGAGCACACTAGACTTATCAGTCTAATAAAGTTTGAAAAACTGCTGATATAGGTAATTTTTAGTCAATCAAGAACCATAACTCTGTCATAAAGGATAATCACAATTTATGTTTTATTTTACAGACTATGGTGAATCCTGTACAAGATGACAAGGAGAACATGAGCAGACAAAAGTTTGCTGCACATACATAGTCCTGACCAAAGAAAGAACAATGCCAATATGTCTGCCTTCTTACTATGTTCCCCAAGCAAAGGTAAAACAGACTTTTTAAGCTGTCCAAACACTGTGAATTAATTATTTTTAAAAAAAAAAATTCCAGACAGATCCGATTTACAACAAGTATAGATCTGGATACCAGTATGTTAGTATTAGAGGTTAAATAAACATCAATATTACCATTACAGACATTCATAACAATTATATAGATCACCAACTCAACTTCACCAAACATTGGCAAATCTAATACTACTTTCTCCTTTACTCTTTCATATCAGGCCATAAATTGATAAAATTTTAATTTCTTAGTAATACAATTAAATACACATCTTTATTACAGTGAAAATCTCATTATTTATATTTCATATCAAAAGTAATTCAATTACTACCATTATACTAACCTATAAAAGCTTCCCAATAAATGAATTGCAGTAATAAAGACAACATTTAAAGATCATGTTTAAAACTGAATCTCTACAAGTTGTAATAAAGACATTTGATTCTCCAGCTTTTGACCAATAAAACCTACAACCAATCACCAATGTTGAAGACAAAACCTTCTAGCTCTTTAATCACAGACTCAAGTTACTTTTACTTTCTATATCACGTTTCAACAAGTAAAACAATTTATTTTAAACAGTCAAAAAAAAAAAAAAAAAAAAGTCAGGTTTTCTCAGACTCAACTTTTTTTTAGAATCAGTGACCTTGAACTTTATGCAACAAGAATGGGTTTTGTGTGTGACGAGTTCCATTTTAATCCCATTATAATAAATATGTTATATCTTCTGGACATGAATCTTTGTTGCCCATAATGCAACTCCTGCCTCAAAGTCTATATAATACCAAGGATCTCATAGAAAAGCTGGTTGAAAACATTTTCAGAAGCCATTAAATTGTGTCTTAATTTCTTTTTTATAACCGGTTCAAGCGTACTTATAGCAATCAGTCACAGAAAAAGTTAAGCATAAACTAAAGTGTTGCATGATATTTATCAGCTGAAAATTTTATATTTGTTAATAAGTTGCTTCAAATAAAGGGGGAGAGCGTAACTAATGTTAGTAGAACTTGTGTCCCTACCCCATTTCACTGTAAAAGATGAAATAAAATATGTTTAAACTTCAAATAAAACCTCGGTTAACACCGACACATAACATAAAGTGATACAGAGCATAATACCAGCATAATACACTATCTCTTGTACATTGTTAAAATATCCATTTTTCAAAGCTGTCCTAACACTGTGTGAATTCATTATTTTTATTTTTTTTCCAGACAAAATTTCATGGGATCAAAATTTCATGGGATCAAAATTTCATGGTTGAACAGATTCATGAAATCAATTCCATATAACAATATAACCTGATCCACTGATTTAAATTTGCTTTTGTTTTGCTGATGTTGCTTTTTTTTTTTTTTTTAAACCAATGAAATAAGATTCCATTAAAACTTAATAGCCATGGAAAATCAATGAGCTAACAAGACCCAGCTCTGACTATTAAAACATGATGCTCTTGGCACTTGATATTTCACCCATATAACTAAATACAAAAGGGGAACTTGAAAACAGGGTAGTTTCCTGCTTGGTGACCAGAGTCTTCACTGTTTGTCACTCTGATCAATTAATTCTGGCAGATGCAACCTCTAAACTCTAAATGGAATTGACCAAACTGAAGACTGGAAGAATCTACTTTGACATAAATGACAGGGAAGTATATTCATATTACATCAGCAGTTTATCAGATAGGCAAACATATGGATGGGTATATTTTCAGATCCTACATCATTTATGTTTATAATTCTTTTCAGTATGTATGACAACATTAAATTTGATTAAAATCTGACAATATGTAAACCTCTGTAAAGCTTTCTTACACAAATGTGAATAGTTTTGGCTTTGTAATTGTTTTTTAATGAAACATTATTGAAATGACATCAGCTTATCAAGGGAGCTAATACTTACTCAACTCATCAGGGGAGATAACACTAGCTCTATTGAATTCATGTGTTTAAAAGAATTTCACTTAAGTCTAAGTTAAATTCTTATCCTCATGTACACAACAACTAAAAGATAATCATGCTGTAAAAATTACAAACAGTGAAGATCAAGATAAAAAGAGACCACATGATGTGAAAACACATATCTCAGCAATAGCATTACAAATCACCATTCAAAAGTCGGCTAGCTGTTCTAATGTTAACATTCAGCCATCTTTGGATTAATGGCACTTGCAGTATTTTCAACTGTTCTATAAGTTCAATGTTTAAATTTCAACTGTCAAACAATGGCCAGATTTATTTGACATTTTGACTAATGGTGAAGGGATAACATTTAACAGAGGTGATCCTTCTATGTCTGCCATGTAAATCAGACACCAAATGATAGCCATGCCTTTTTTTAAAACTCTTTTGTCAACTAATTCAACTCCTTGACATTATGCACATAAACTAGGGTCTCATTAAAAAACCGGCCAACTCAATTTGAATATCTGTGGTCCTCTGCAGAACCTGCCTGTGTCATGAGGCAATATTACGCAGCTGTCTCGTATAGTGCCATCAGATAATTACAGTTGACCCGCTGGATGCTTTGTCCAATGCAGAAAAAAGAATCTCAACAAAATTGTTAAGTCCAAGATTTCAGACAAATGAATTTCTAAATCTCCCATTGTGGGACAGAAACTGTGATTTTTTAGGCTGACCAAGAACAGTTCTGGCAGATTTTAATGATTAAACTGTCCCGGACATCATCTTTATAGTCATTGTTACAAGTTTTTATGTCCCCTCTGGAAATTTGATTTACAGAAAAAAATGCATTTTACTAGCTGTGATGCTAAAAAAGTGGCATGCTTCTGGTCATAAAACAGATTACACATTCTCATGGGACTGTCCATTTCTCCATGCACATGCAACGCTCGTCCAATTTTCACACTTCACATGTGCACCCTGGCCTGTCCATCTTTCTGAGTCATGCAATATGCCCCTTGATTATTGAGAATTTAATCGCATTTCTTCCAGATTAAACAATGAGTAGGGAAACATTTCTGGCGAGTTCAGCAGGACATTCACTTTTCACTTTATGACCGCTGCTGTAGAATAAAATATTGTATTTAGATTAATGGTCTGACTGGAAATACCACTAGACAAGTTGTCTGGGAAGAGGCTCCTGAAGGGTACTCCAACTGGAAGTAAAATTTACATTTTCAAGTGAAAAAAATGTTTTTGGATTTATAAACAAGCTCAAGGTCAACAGGTTATCTACAGTGGTTCAGAGGCAGGGTTTCTAGATAAGACATGTATTTCAAGATAAGATAATGTATTTAATTGCAGAGCATTCTGTTTCCCTTTTCACTCTGTATGTTGTACTGGAAAAATCTACTGATAGTGACCATCCATGAAAGAAATCTAAGTTTTCTAGTGTAAAAATGACTTAAAAACTTAGTTGGAGAAGATATAATTTCATCTTAAAAAATTTCATTATCAGCTTGTCACAAATTGTATAGCATTATGACTGTCATAACGTCACCTTTTTGCCAAAACCAGTATGATGCACCATCTCAACAAAATGCACCCCCCCTCCACCTCGAGTAATTATTTGCATTCAACCACATGGTTAATATCAACTGTTAAGTGTGCAGTGGATATCCATTATTTCAGTCACCTCCTCGAAACCTATCTTTTAAATTCATCCCGACATTTTGTTCAGCTCCTTATAAACCCTCTCTGTGTCGACATACTACACCCTTAACTAATATAATAGATCACCCACTCTCGACTGAAAGACATAAGAATGCCCAGAGAATAAAGTTCGGATTCATTTCCACATCAAAGAGATGAGTTTTCTCATGGCCAAAACAGTCAACTACATTTACCATCACTAATTAACCCATAACTCTTGCTTCAAGTTTCACTTTTAAACTCAAGCAACCCTCTATGTATCTTAGCAACTGACACAATCTACCAATCTCCTGGTCAGTCTGACCACTATTTAAACTGACCATTGCCTCTTAATTACCCTATCTGAATGTTTGTTGGTCACACAGGCACCAGACCACAGACCATGATCTATGATACAATCTAAAATTGTTCTTACACTTCCTTCTCAATCACAAGGACTGAAATTAACAGTGACCACGTACATCCATTCTGCCATCTTGACTCTCGCCAACGGAACCTTTCAGCATGCCAGTTTGATGTTTAATTCCAAAGTTGCCTTTACCAATTGGCCTCAACATCTAGTACTTGTCTACAAACTCACAGATCTAACAACTCTGGCATTGTTTTGAAAGTTAATCATATCCTCTTGCACTGCTGGGATCAGATGTTTCCTTCATGATTGTTGTGAGTTGTTGTCTTTGTGCTTTTTTGTTGAGTCTGTCTGCTTTTTCCTTAAACCTTTTTTTCTAAAATCAAGATATTCAGTAAACTTAAATGTGTTACTTTGTTCCTTTCCAGTATCTCTCAAAGTAACTGCCAACTTTCACATCTGAAACATCAGTGGAAGAACAAGAGAACCATGAAGACCTGTACTCTACTTGCTTGCCAAACTTGGTTAACTTCTGTCTTAAATTAAGTTGAAATACTTCAAGTCAAATGCAGCAGCATGCAAAACATAACCAGAATTTCTATGTAAACAAATAAAGGGCAATAGTTTTATTAAATTGCATTATAAAAGTTATCTAACATGGTTGCTTAGGTAGGTGTGATGGTTAGGAAGTCTTGTCTAAAGTTTCAATGCAAAAAATCAAAAAGTTACTAAGAAATGGACTTATGTTCTATACAAATGCTAAATTATATACTTTTTTCCCCAATTTTTAAGGGTCATACTCAAGTCATACTCAAGTCATGTATGAACTAATTAGGCTGGTTGTGGAAAGGAGCCAAGTTTTGATGGTTATCTGTTTACTGTTAAAGTTTTGTAAATATTGGATAATACCATAAATGAAGAAGGTGCATTTGTTCACAAGCTCAGTTGTAGCAATTTTTTCCAATTTTAAAGGGCCATAACTCAATCATGCATGGTGGATCTGGCTGGTTTTCACAAGTAACTGAGCTCTTATTAATATAATAACTATTGTCTAAGATTGATGAATACTGAATAAGAAATATAGTCTTTATTATGTTCCCAAGCTTGATCATACCAAATTTGACAAATTCAAGGGCCATAATCCAGTCATGCATGGTCTGAGCTAGCTGGTTGTTGAAAAATAAACAAGCTGAAATTTAACACTTTATAGTGTCCACAGGCAAATGTTTACGCAGGATGGATGCTCAGGCTATGGACATCATGCCATCGAATAAGCTCCTTTGACCTTCGGCAGGCACCATCATATGAGCTCTTCTGACCTTTGGCCAGCAGATCTTAAACTGACCTTGATGAAACAGTTGGAGATAAATGACCATACTGTAACGATGCTTCTCACAGAGGCTGAATTTATTTTCAGAAACATGACTTTAGAAATATTGTTTCACAATGGGTAGCTTTTCTTCAGGATTTGTGTTCCTTAGAGTTTTTGAACAGGGTTGTTTACAACCCTGTTCAGTGTAGCCACAATTTCGACACTCACAACATAAAATGCCTATTAATAGTAAAATGTCGCCAGCCTAATTACCACCAAAAATATAGTTTGAGAAAGTGCAGACTATATAAATTGCAAGCTATGTTTCCAATAACCGAGGTAGATTT
>JAULCC010611905.1:0-17756 GCA_032358795.1 Nuttallia obscurata
AAAGCGCTCGGGTGTTTAAATTTAACTCTTTGGCTCTGTTTTGTTGACTTTTCTCTAATTTATAATTCACAATTCGTCAACATTGCATCCACCGGGATCCAGAGCATGTAAAAGATAGTCTGTTTCGTGTATAAATCTCTCCTACTATATATATATATATATATATATATATATATATATACGGCAGAATTTGTTTATTTAATGTTATATGTGTTTGGAACCATTGTGCATACCTGAATTATAATGAAAAATAAAAAAAATCCATATGTTTTAAAATTTTATTCACTGTTTTCCAAGGCTACCCTACATGTTGACTAGTGGCATTAATTTGATAGGGGTTTACAATGTTTGGTGATTATAATGCATGCAAATTTCAAAACTAGTAAATAGTTGTTTACAATTCTTTAGAAAGTGTTCACTGAGGAGTGAAAATAAAACAACCTTTTTAAGAATTGGCCAAATACTAAACTGGCAAAAACCGATCTGATATCAAGTTATAACTGGCGATTTGCCATAATTTGACATAAAAGCAAACCTAGCAATAGGAAAAATCTACCAAAGAATTACCAAAAAATGTATATCTTTCTGGTATATAGGAACTAAAAACATAAAGAAAATCATATGTCACCGGGTCAAATATTTTAAATCAGGTAATAAGTAACTCTAACCCCTTTTCAGAAAAAAGAATGAAAAGAAAAACATGTCTAGTTTATAGAAAAACAGTTTACGAATGTAACATCATTATATACATTCTGAATACACCAAACCAATAATGTTTACACTTTTAAATGATTTAATCTCATTTCAACTAAATGGTTAATATATATATATGTGTGTATATTTCTAAAGAAAATTATTATATAAATATATATATATATATGGCATTGATTATGATGTGCAATCTATAAACGTAAATGTATCAATTATGTAAGCAATATATATAAGAAATAATTATGACAGAAATATATATATGGACACAATATACGAGCTAAATATATACGGTAGTAATTATTTTAGCAAGATACACAAGCGATTAATCATATCACAAAGTAAGATACAGAAATAATTATTTTAGCAATATATTGGAAATAATTATGTTAGCAAGATATATATGCGAAACAAATATGTTTGCAATATAAATACAACATAAAATGGCATCCAATTCGTTTGTCTATCTGTGACAGTGGAACTTTAGTAGGACAGGAAAAACTAAATGTTTAATATCTAACATGAAAGGCAAATAATGTTTTTATTAATTGGTGCGGCTAATTAAATGCATCCATTTTCGTATTATTTTTCTAATTAGATCAAACACCCAATACATGTATAATTTGCGTATCGGATGCAGATTGGCTTTTCATTATCCAACAACTTTGCTGCATATTTGTTAACATAAACCCTTTGCTTGTTTTGCTCATAATATATTCATATTGTGTGTTTTCAAATCAGCACTTTATAATGAAGGGATGCACTGTTAGATCATAAAAATGATGTTAAAAATATTGCCTTAGACAGTTTATATGGGAAAGGTATGCTGTAAAGATAATAATATTCAGGTGCACTTTCTTAACACTGACAAATAACTTGTTTAGCTCTACCAGGTTCTCGTGTCAATTTATATCACAACGAAGGTTTTGCAAGGTTGCATTGAATCTAATATATATTCATTAAATGTGTTCTCGTATCTCACGATACAATACATCTTTTATAACTATATTAAAGGTACATGAACATCTATATCAGTGTCCTTGTTAATTAGTACATGTAAATGTGCCAGTGTTTACTTGTTGAAACTTTTGTCTACGGACAATTCCCCTTATAGCATGTTTCAAGTTTCACTTTTATTACCGATTTCTGCAGCATTCTCATTATTGTCTTGCAAATCAAATATACTGATATGTAGGGACAAATAGAAAAGTTCTCATAATACACTGCAAAAGTATGGAGATACCTTTTTTTTACTGCAAAAAATATAAACAGACACACATACTTATTAAGATACGTTTAGTTTTTTGTAATATAAATTGTAACTTACCTATTTTCAGAAATTTCTTTTCTAATATGTACGTTACGTGAAATATTCGTTACACTAATATCCGATACTTCGAATGGACATGGGTCTGCACTTTCAGGCATGTTATACGTAACGTCTATAGCTAGCCTTGCACTTCCTATCCCTTTCACTTGAACCATTAATTAATTTGGTATCGCCATGTTTACTGATCAACTAAAATATATACGTCATGCTGTCAACAACATACTTGGTTTATATAAAATGATGTTATATTTTAAAGGTAGAAGTCAGGGCGTCATACCTATAAGTGAAATGTTGTTATATCTGTTCCCATCAGGACGGCACCATGTTTATACAGGGGGCAAGACATCAATCCATCATAATTTAATGAAAACTCTTAACATTTTTAATAAACGCATTACACTTATACACAAGTAATACACGAATAGCATACTGAAACATTTTATTGTGTTTATTAATCTATGTTGATTTATATAGATTGAATGCATCAATTAAGTGCTTCATGAATTTAATTGTAGTAAAAGTTTTCTTTCTACATTGAAATAGATAGAATGAGGGTAAGTATATGACTGTTAGATATTGGTAACTTGATATACATTAAAAGGGTACTTACACCATCCACCACCTTGATCACCTGTGCATTTTCATTTGTTATGCTAACTGTTTTCTTATGTGATTCACGTGATTTCCTTTTGTTATCGATGAAAAAAGATACCTCTAAATTCACATCTTGATTGTACGTACGTATGTTGTACTGTGACAAAGCCTGCAGTGCGACAAAGGTGTCCTAAAATTATCAGAATCATAAATAGAAAATGGGTAATATAATTTGTAACTGATAATTCACGTTTTCATCAAGGCAAATACATAATCATTCTTTGAACGGATGGAATTAACATTTTGGAAAGGAAACAAAAGGGCAATATCTATGTAAACAATGTAAAGGGAAACAATTTATGAACAAGTAAATTTTAAGATACTGTAAACAAAATACTTATTTAAAGTGTTTCTCATTCTTACTTTTACTGAAGCCTCTGCACCAGAAACAAATTGTTACGTCAGTTTTCCGATTATCCAACACCAACTAGGTCAATAAGAGATAGTATTAAAAAGTCGAATGCTTATTGCATTATTCTCTAACGAGATAATAACTTTTTAAAGTGCATTTGAGTGAAATTCCTGACAGCAGCTATAGAAAACAACGCTTTTAAAATTACATTATAGAAGCAACTAGAGATTGTTAATTAGTTCGCGGAACTAGTTTCTGTTAACAGCAACCCGATATATTTAAAGGCTAAATCTGTCGGTAGGAGTGTTTCTTTTGGACTTACTCTTAACCTTAATAATAAGCATGAACCATTCTGGAGCTTACTAAAAGTGTACCGAATTCCAACTTAGGAAGTCACATTGCAAAAGCATTCAGCAAAGAGTATTCCTCACAACTATCGCAAATAATGGTCTGCAACCTAATCACCAAGCCCCATATTAACAACACATTTTAAATGAGAATTAGGATCTTTATAATAGAAAAAATGATTTTAACTTACACTTATATTTTGGTCATAATTGCTGAGAAGCATGTTAACTATTGTATTGATCCTTATCAAATCAGGATCATCTTTCGAATGGCCTTTGAAATCAAAATGAATCATTTTTCTGCAATATTTCGAAATACATGTACTGTATCAAACTTTTTTCAGTACAACAAATTTGTATGAGAATAGATATCTATGATCAGTGTGGTTGATGAGGCCACTGCTAAAATTGAGTTATTTCTCGGGCATACTTGTGGGACTTTTTTGTTTTGTCGACAATTACTTCCATGTACTTATTTCAGCTAGTGGTTACACTATCTTTTATATCAAAACTGGCATATCAGTGATAAAAAAGATGAGATGCTGAATAACGTGATTTCACATATACCACTCTCTACTAAAATGTTTATTGATGCTACAAGTACAGACGCCAAAATTTGACCATGTTTACTGATCTTTTGAAATAAAAAAACACCTACATGTAAATAAGTCGGGAATTTATTAAATATATTTCACGGACGTTTTTCTAGAACAAACAATACATTTAAATGCAGTTTTAAAGCATATCCACTCTGTCTATATCTGATACATAAAACAAATTGTAACAACGACATTTGGTTTTAATCCCTGACTTTTACTTACAGTCTGATTGTTAAAGTAAATGGACATATATATAGGTACATGTATGTCGACAAACAGTATTTTGCAGCAATTTATGTTTATGCTTCCATATAAATGATTTTCACTCAGTGTCTTAGTTTCACGTTTGTTTTAAAATTACTTAGAATAGCACCACCGTCTTATGTCAAATAGTTTTTGATTTTTTTTTTAGCTCGTATAATGTAAAATTCAAATTGTAAGTAATGAACATTTATGAATAAAATGTTATGCATCGATCAGTGTTGAATATTGTATGACCATACTATATCTATGGGTATTTGACTGTAAATATACTGTTACGTCTATGTCTTTTTATCTAATAGACAATTTGTATTTACATTTACATCATGAAATCATTTTTATTTACCAAGACAAATAGAAAACATGAGGGCAAACGTGAAACCCTACCACATACCTGTGTAGTTCTAAATATTCCCTTGCCTTCCCTATTCTGTATTAGCCAACGAACAATATTCGCACTCTCATCCATTAAGTTGAAGTTAAGATATGCGAGTAGAGCGTACGATGTCGTTTCAATCGCATCTGCGTTTGCTGGTTTACTACTTCCATCACCCCAGAATACTTTATCTGAAAACAGAAAACATAAAATGAGATGAAAAAACGTGTGTTCTTTGCTCTACTGGCCAAATGCCAAAAGGGTTTATGTCGTGGCGTGGTGTCCGTCGTCAGTGCATGGGTGCGTGTTTGTTTACGCGATAAAGTCTTCAGTTATTATTATATGTTTATCACGCTTATATAGTAGTTAGATAGCTCGACTCCTGTCGAAAAAAAGCCAGATCCGCCTAGGCATGACTTGATTATGGCCCTTGAAATTGTCAAAATTGCTATTTTACAACTTGTTTACGCGATAAAGTCTTCTTTTTATCTTCACCAAACTTATACAGTAGATATCAATAAGAGCTTGGTTCCTTTTGAAAAGCACCTATATCAGCCAACGCAAAAGAAGATTAAAGACCTTGAAATTGTCAAAAATGCTATTCAGCTTGTTTTCGCGATTTAATCTCTATTTCTTTTCCGATCTTTACCAAACTTATACAGTAGTTAGTTATTTATGAGAACGCGGTTTGGAAATTAGTCAGACACGCCTAAACAGGACTTAACTTTGACCCTTGCAATTGTCAAAATTGCTATTATTCAGATTGTTGATGCAATTAAGCCTTCAATTTTTTCCGATCTATATTAATGTTATAAAGTGGTAAGATATTTATGAGAGCTCGGTTCCCTTGTAAAATCAGCCAAATACACCTATACACGACTGGATTATTGCCCTTGAAAGGGTCAAGATTGTTATAATTTAGATTGTTTACGTGATAAAGTTTCAATTTCTTTTTTGATCTTCATAAAACTTATACAGTAGTTAAATTTCCATCAGAGCACAGTTTCTTTTGAAAATAAGGCTCATGCATGACTGGATTATAGCCCTTGTGTTTTCAAACTAAAGACAAATTGACAAATCAAGCCAGGCCAGGAAAGTACAGGCCCTCATGGTCCACTGGTTTTAACCAAATTCGATGGTTTACTTGACCTTGAGCAGAAAAAGGCCTGGCGGATTAGTTCCTAACTTATTTACTAAATTGCTGTAACTGCTACCAGAAGAATAAGAACTATTCACCTTTTACCAAAACATTTGAAACGGTTTAAGAAATTATACCTTCTTCCCTAAAACTTTGAATGGAGGTTTGTTACAAACCTAAATGTGGCTCACATAAGTTTAGTTTGAAATGACAAAGTATCTGCTATTTTGGGTGATGCACATATTAGAAAAACTTCTATTTGGGGCTATTCTTGTAATATGAAGCTTTGTTTTTTAATATTTAAACATAACTGAGCGAACACTTCTACTTTTTTTTATCGTGTTGATGCTTTTGAAATGCAAGATGTTAATTTATTTTGAGAATGGTCTAATGACGATATTGATAACGGTACTATGAAGGTCAGAAGCGCAACTACATGTAAACACCTCTATAATGAAGCAACAAGTCCAAAGGTACAGCTCATGAGCCAGAAGTTCTGCTGTTAGAGGTGTAACCAGAGCGTATACAAACTATCCTGTACATCCACCTTCAGTATTCTGTCATTTCTCCATTCCCTCCCCCCTCCATTGGCCCCATGCATTTACACCCCATTTTGTGTTTTTCTGTGTGTTACAAGGGACTATAATTGCCATTATTGAATGAGATGTTTCTGAAGGGTACAACTCATAAAAAGCGTCACTTTGGCTCTCCTACACTTTTGGAGAACAGAAAGTTCCAGCTACTGTGTCGCTTTCAATTATGGATTTTGTCAATTTGACTTAAAAGCAATACCTTAACAACGTCAAAATCAGCGAAACAGTCGCTTTATATTTTATTTTAAAAGGTGTCTGTTCCTTTTTCAGACTCTATGTTTTTCGACTCAACATGATATTGGAACTGCACTACAATCGTTTACCTATGCGCACAAAGCAACACGACGAATGTACCTGTGATGCACGTGCATGAGCGCATTTCGCCAGCGATATTAGCTAGTTGGCTTATGTTATTTAAACAAGGGGTTTCGTTGTACAGGTAAATAATTGCGTGTCATTATTTACCTGCCAACATCCAAATTCCTCTGTGATTGATGTTTTTTTAATTTACCCTATAACACATAACCTTTCTGTACTTATTTTGTTTCTTATTGTTGATAAAAATCTGTTATTAGACAATCTTTATTAATCTTTCAAAATACGTCTAGGGGACAGCTTTGTTTATAAGAAGTACCCCGCGTCCGTGTGATAGCGCCTTAGGCTATATATCCACTGTACCCTAGGACCAGTCACATACTCATATATTCACAGCTGAGACAGTAAAAACATTAAACTTAAGACTTTCACTTGCACGGATAACGTTTTGATACAGGACTGCCATCTCAAATATTGCTTCGTTTGATTTTACTGGACTTCCAGACACACAGTGTTAAGAACTATTATTTAGTATTGGAACAGAACTATAGAAATACTTGCATTTTGTTATTACAACTGTTATTACGAGTGTAACTTGTAAATAAAAGATTTTACATAACGACGCAGGACACGTTACATCTATTTCAACCAGAAGCCGACAGTTGATTAAAATTAATCAAGGGGCAAAACCCCACTCAAAAGAAAACAAAGTAAAAAATAGAAATGTGTGTAACTCATTCCAAAAGAATAACCAACGTAATTATCATTTTTTTACTTTTTTACCTACAGGTGACTATAAGAACCCACCATAAGTATTCATGAAAGATAGGAATATCCAACCCGAGGGTCAGAAATCTACGGAGGAAGCCGAGTCCCTCCGTAGATTTCTTATCCCGAGGGTGGGATATTCTACATGAATAAACAAATGGCTGTTTTTTTCCTCCCATTAACAAAAGAATATTTACTTATTTCTTCTACGAATCACGTGATATGTGAGATAGTTTTATCTCACATGGGCAAATTCCTTATCTCACATGGGCAGAAATGTATGGCGTACCATTTGAGTATATAATAACTAAAATCACTACTAGTAATAAAACTTGTACGTGCAGGTACTAAAATGTACGTGCAGGTATAAACTATATACGTGCAGGTATATATTTAGACCTGCACGTATATATTTAGACCTGCACGTGCATTAATATACCTGCAGGTATATTTTACTCTGATCCAAAGGTATATTATTCTGCGTGCTGTGTCGGACCTATGAAAATCCCGCTTACATTAAGCTTCGATGTATGGATACATGTATTTCGTCGACAACCGCACTAAAGCATGTTATGGGTTAATACTGATATATGTCTAATTATCGATTTAAACTTCAATATTTGAATAATCTTATTTGAACTGAGATTTGTGCTGAGATGCAAAAACAAAACTAAATCATGTTATCTGCTGAAATTTGCCGATGATTTTTCTGCCCGTTACGAAATAAAATTGTGGTGAATTTGATAAAAGTTTGTTCAAATTCATAATGGGAACTTTATTTATCATCCAATTTTTTTTCCGAAGTATCTTATTGCCGAGTTGATGACAACAATACAATAGAGAGAGGGACAGACAGATAACAGACAGACAGATAGAACGAGTTAGCTACATTCCTGTTTGAAATAAGTAATTTAATTTTTTAAAAACTCGCCAACAGGGCTTTCCTTTCTTTCCAAGTGCAGAAACGGCAAATCCTTTTTTTGTATGCTCTGTAATCCATAATTCCACACAGGAATCTAGAATACTCTTGATTTCTGTTCCAAACAAACACAGGACAGAACAACCTTTCAACGCCACACCATTTTCATATCAGCATTACACGGCTAAGTTTACATGTCGAAAGAAAAAAAAAAATGAACTTTATATTGGGTGTCATAAAACCTCTACTAGTAATTTCCAGTTTTTTTTTGGTGACAGATTCAACGTTGAAAACGGCGTCTTCATGGGAGGGATTAGCATTGGGGGTGTAAGCATTTTATTGCCGTATCCCATGTTTATCGGACACTTAAATGTGTTGACCAAATGTGTCATGCATGGTACATTGTATATTATCTTGATTAGGGTACATTTCCCCCAAAGTGTGAAAACAACAAATGGCAACGTGCAAACAAAGCCTGGTGACGAGTAATATAACATCAATTTGTACCATATAGCCGGGGTTTTCTTCATCAAACTGAGAGTTTTACCCTATGAGGGGTTCAGCTATATATATATATATATATTTATTTTGAATACAGGTCTCGGTACATTACTTATTTTTATACTTGTCGGTTACTATTAAATAAACTTAAAATCAACATCTCAGTAATCGTCTGTTTTGATGTCCGTTAATTATATTTCTCCAGTTATTGTCTATATGTTTTTGTTGTCTTCATTATTACAGTCAGTCTCCCTTTTGCGCGAGTTTGATTTTGTATCAAGCAATATGATTGGTCAGCTTTTGACCCATTTTAAAATATGTACCTGCACATATATATGTACCTGCAGGTATAGTTTTATACCTGCAGGTACATTTTAGTAAACCGGAAAACTTATTATACGTGTACGTATAAAAATAAAATGTACCTGCAGGTATAAAAATGTACGTTGCATGTTTATATATATATATATATATATGTACCTGCAGGTATATTTTTATACGTGCATGTATACTATTTTGGTTACTAGTTGCATATCGGTATTAAATACCAAAATGGTACGCCATAGAAATGGGAGAGCAATTAATCTTCGGCTTCGTCTCGGACATATAAGTTACTTGTGTGTAAAAGAGTGTCTGTCTAAAACTCGTACTGTATCTATTACATGGAAAAAGGACGCTCCTGAAACAGGGCCATTTCTTATCATTGGGTTATCATTTCAGTAAACATGGTAGACGACGCATAGGCCTCCATAAGGGTAGAATAACAGACCGTCCAAAAACTAGCTTAGATCTCCATATGTAAAAATGTATGGTCTCAGCGTAGGAAAAAAACTAGTGTTTTCATGTTAAAAACTTTATAAACGGAACCAGTTAGGTCCAGTTCAATTAACCTAATATGAGTGATTTCATCATATCTTTCCCGTGATTTAATGTTAACTAATGAATTGATGTATGCAACGAGCCCGCTTATAGTATTTCCTCTGGAATTATGTTAAACGGTTCGAAGACATGCTTTTGGCAATACTACTATGAAATTTTGCAAAATATTTAGTGGCAATTAATAATTTGTTTATATGTTAATTATGAAAAAGATGTCGCTTAATTTAAACACTATTTCAGTCATATCGCGACGTCCACCCAATTACAGGTGGAGGAAGACCCCGAGGGACCTATGTACACTGTTTCAAGCACAGAGTGCACCTGGGTAAAACCGCCGACCTACTGCATGCCAGCTAAAGGGCTTCCTCACTTGAAAAATCGGAAATGCCCAGACCGTGATTCGAACCCACATCGGTAAGAGACTGAGAGATTGCAAGTCAAAGACCATAACCACTCGGCCACGGAGATGGCATTTAATAGAAAAGTTTGGTTATTCCATTTGATATTGATTTTACAGCTGATAGTACAACACTGACTTTTCTTACCTCCATCTTTTTGCCTCTTTGATCGTAACATGCTTAGATAGTCCCCTTTTCGTTCGGTGTTTGCCATGGAAAAGGCATAGGTAGTGATGGCCAACAGGTAAGGGTTATCCAGATATATCTCATTGCTTATACCTTCCAAGTGTTCAACTGCATTCAATATGGTCCTATTCATTTCCTAAAATTATCAAGTGTTTAAGTAATTATTATATAACTTGAAAGAAAAATAGATAATATTTCTATTTTGGAAATAGTTGCAAAATGGTTTTCAATTTGAAAAACAAAACTGCGTGCCGGCAGAATACTAAAAATAAAATATATCGTATGGCAATTTGTTTTTATTGATTGATTGATTGAGTTGGGTTTAACGGCACCGCGACACTTTATAGGTCATAATAGCGCCGATTCTCTCTATTATGTATAATGTATTATGTATTATGTATGGCAATTTGCTTTTAAACGTTTTAATATTTTTATTTAAAGTAGAACGGACAAGCTTTTTAGTTTGCGCTTTTGTAGAGTATTTTGTTTAAGACAGTACAATGAACATTAGATCACAAGAATAATTATTAATAGAATTATCATATTTATGAGAAATTTGGACTTACAAAAGTGCCCTCATTTACGAATTTCCGAAAGAAAGTCCTCAGTTAGCTCCCTTCAGTTGCTAAGGTAAGCAACAAATTACATCTGGTCAAACAGGTCCAGCCGCCACTTTGTTTTCAATCGTCTGATCAACTCGGTAATGTCAAAATCATAACGTATCGACTTATAAGTTAAAAGTTTTATTTTCTTTGTTTCAACGATTATATTTTAATAGTTTTAAGTGGCAAGTATAATGACTCTACGGGTTTTGTATCGATAATGTTTGTTTGGTTTGGCCGTTTGAAATCGTGAACCACATGAGGGATTAAATTAAAAAGTGTTAAAAAATAAAATATAACAATAAAAAATTACTACAAATACTTCTTCCATTAAACTTTATTGTCAGTATGTAAAAGTATCTTGCATCGAATTATCTTGGAAAAAAGGTCACGTGCCACTCCAAGTACAGAAAATATCGCATTTCATTCAGTACACCACACTTCAGAACGGCGACCGGCGACAGCTCCTTTTAACAGTCAATCTTTATTCAAGTCATGACCGGTGAAGATTCTGACCAGACGAAAACAGACCTTGGCAGATTTGGATTTATTCTAGATGGCGTGAAAATGAAACGTTGACATGTGTCTCGATACCAGTTTTGTCATACTAAAAGTATTCTTGTATTAAGCGCAGTCCGTTAATATTCTTCACTTTGAAATATAAAACTCCCTCTCTGTACCCCCACCCTCCCCACCGCCAACATACATGTACAATTCGTTTTAGAAAAAAAGAAAACGTTAATCGGAAGTTTGTTATGATCGAAATGGTTACGGTCAGCAATGAAGACTTGCAACTTCAAATTTAGTTGAAAGAAATAATAACTAGTGTGCCTCCAAAGTTTTGGGTACGGAATACATTGTTTAAATTATTGCATGCTGATATTTTTGTTGGTAACTTTGCTAAAAGTTATGTCTTGGGTTTCAATTTCTCTTTTTCCATTCATTATATCACATGCCATATGTGGATAAGACCGATACAGATGTTAAATTTCTAGTTTCACAGCTAATTTACTATTTTATCGTTCCTTACTTTATGCAAACACACATGCGTTCATTTTTCTTTTAATTGTTTTTTTTTCGGAAAAAAATGAAAAAAAAATAATTCAGTGGTTTTATGCTAGTGCAAATTTTAGCTTATACCTAGTTAATTGTGCATAACATTGCAAATCAAGATTACATCCAAACCACAATTTTATTTATTTCGGTTTCCTAATAAAATATTATATATGTTGGTATCTTAAAATAATATTTCTACCTTAAAACTTTGTTGGATTTCTTATTACGCACTTGAGAGGGTTTCTTGTAAATGTCATCCTTGTTGTACGTGAATAGTGTATGTTCATGTAAATAAACAAATCACATCACAATAATTTTAAAACTGTTTGTTTTTAAATCTGGGTTGTTTTAATTGTATGTTGCACGAATGGTGTACATCTAGATTCTTCTTTTATTTTTGTTTTCCTTTGTATAGTAAACATTACAATAAAAACTCGTTATTATTCGTGTAATGGCATCTGCGTGTACTAGATCTTAGACCGAGCGGTCTGCTTAAATACAAACAGACGGCTAAAAGTCGATAATAACGTAAACATGAATGTTTTCAGACTAAAGCCGACTCAAAATTACCAGTCAGATGTTTGAAAAAGTGATTGATAAATCTGTTATATCACGGTCCACTGTTGAAGTATAATTGTCCTTAGAAAAGTGTGTTGAGATACGTCTAAACGTTTATTGCTTGTATTTTTGCTTGCAATAGAAGAAAGGGAACTACATACAACTTATGTGGTAGTTAACATTTGCTATATTTATTTTGTGAACTATTCTAGTTGTTCCGATTTTTGCCTCGGATCCCGTGTTAGGTTTAGTTAACTAGAAAATTACTATGGCAACACTGGGTGACGACGGGCGGACAATGTCGGTGAAGAGGCTTCGGTCAGTCCTCAGCTCTGACTCTTCCGTTGACGAGAAGCTATCGGACCTTGACTTTAGACTCGGGTCACGTGACAATTGGAGCCAATACATCGGAAACTGACGGGGTCACACTTACAATGACGCAATTTGATACCATGATGTCGACACTTTTTTTCCTTGAAAATGGGCTTGGTCAGTATGAGATATTAGACAAATTAGACAAGATTGAGCTCCTTGCATTACACAGTAGAGGAGTTTGACAGAAGGTTATTGAAATCTGAGTCTAGCATGATAGAACTTGAAAAGTCGGTACAGTTTGTGAGTGACAAATATGATGCAAGTGAATTGAAACGAAATAACGAAATTCACAAAATAAGCTGTCTTGAAAGATCTTACGGTGATATATGTGGCAAAAATGATGAACTGCAGGCTACAATGGGTGAAATAAAAACTATAAATACAAGTTTTAAGGAAGAGCTGATTGATATCAAAAGCCGAAACAGGATAGATAATATTGTTTTCATCAAAATTAAGTTCACACAGGGTGTAGATTGTGAAAATTTGCTAAGCAATTTTATCTCTAGAAAATTGGGCATTAATAATAGGATACAGTTTGAGCGCGTGCACCGCCCCAAGCCTTACCAATCCAGGCCGAGCCGTAATGGTCACCAAACTCCAAGACCTATCATAGCTAAGCCCAGCTTCTTCAAGGACAGGGAATGAGTGCGTAAAATTGACCATTTGCTTAAAACACACCCATTATGGCATCATGAACAGTTCCTCGACGAAATCGAAGCCAGGCCTGTTTTCCAGGCAGAGACCGGCTATCAAAATCTCCTTCTTTGATATGTCTTAGGTAGTCTTAAAAATATAAAGAACACAATCTGTCATTGCAGGTTTCATTTGTGTTTGGAAGACGTGTATTAATTTTTCCAAGTGAATATTCAGCCATGTGTTTGTTGTAGTCTTTTACAAAGTTTTACACTAGATGACACCAGTTCCGGAGGGTGAAGCCTTTAGGTACAGTTTATGCCAGAAGGTTCAATAACCATCAAAATCGGTCGCAAAATTATTGAAATATTAATCTTGTGATTAATTTTCTATCTAAGGTTGTTCAGCACACTTCCAAGGGTAATATATTAAAATTATGAGAGTCTGTGTTTCATAGTCACTATAGCAACCGCGATTTAATCCGCCCTAATTGTCTAATTGTTGGTTTTTCTTCATTTTATTTTATTTCATATTTATATCAATAATTAGTAACGAGCACATGCGTCGACAGTCATAATGTTTTAATGGTGTGAAATATACATCACATGTAATATCTCACAAAAATATCTAATTCGTCGACGACTGTGCTCATACCTAAATGTGAAAGAAAATACGATAAAAAGACGAGGGTGGCAATGTACCCGATAAAATGCGCAATCACGGGACGAACACATTAGCCATAATAAAATAGCAATATCATGCTTAGCTGAAGAACTAGGTTCAGTGATACATTAAACATCCACAGAAAGTATCTAGACACAAATATCTTTTTAAACGAGTGAAAAATATATTGACCTCAAAAAGAAACGCCTCTGCTTACTTTGATCCTTCATATGTTTTTGTTCCGAGTTGGAGATAGTTTTATGGCATATACAAGTTGACACAGTAGAGAGTCTTAAAGAAATTTTATGAAATTTCATGAAATTTAAAAAACATTTTGTGGCTTTAAATTATGTAACAGATAGACAACCCCTCAAAATGTTAGTATCGGGTATGCCCGCCTTGACTTTGGATGACTGCTTGCAATCGGGCGTGCCATAGAACCACACAAGTTACGTAACGTGGAATGCGCGCCAATTTTTCCCGTAAAGCGACAGTCAGTTCCTGGACGTTACGTGGCTTGGGGTGACCTCAATTTACACGGCGACTGAGTATGTCCTACATGTGCTCTATGGGTTGCAGTCCGGAGAAGCAGCTGTCCATTGTAAGACATTGATGCTATTGGCATTTTGAAAGTCAAATGGATTTTGTGCGGACGCGCATTGTCATGCTGAAATGTCAGGCCAAACGTTGGTGAAACAATGACAGAACTACGAGCCTTAAAATTTCGTTAACGCACCTCTGAGCGGTAAGATTGCCATTGATTATGACCAAATCGGTATGAACTGTGTAGTTAATGTTACCCTCCAAAAATATCTCTACACCTCCCCAGCCAAAGCGATTGTGCTCCAAGATACAATTACGTGCAAAACGTTCGTCACGTCGTCTATACACGCGCGGACCCGGCCGTCGGCGTTTGAAATGTGGTAAAGGCACACACCGTGCACACCGTGCACGTTCAAATTATGATGCCAATCCTACCAGGGGGGGCGCCTTTGTAACGGCGGAAGAAAGTTTACACACCAGCGAGAACGTTTTTGCATATTGAAATTATTTGTCGAATATATTCTCACAAAAATAAAGAAATAATTCGCATTTTTCATTGAGGCGTTTCTTTTTGACGTCAGTATATAAACAAACTTTGATGGTATCGAAACTCACCCTAACTACCGTTAACATGACAAAAGATGTAAGACATTGTTATCGTTGTTTTGGATGCTTTATCGATAAAAATAAAACTTACAGAACAAAAGCAATGCAAACTAGAGGTAACTTTTTATGATGCTTATCAACTTAAACTAAGTACAACGTACATCCAAAAACACATAGGTGGAGACTCTGAGATTCATGTTCATAAAGAAGCAACCAACATCGCCCAAGTCAGAATCCAGAGTCGCCATAATACTTCAAAATCGTATTTTCTTTACATAAAGTTAAATAGCACTGATGTGACGGCTTGGAACTGTAAATGCCGCGCTGGAGCGCGTGTTGTTGGCGTATGTGCAAAACGTTGCTGCAGTTGTATGGTATTTAAGTAGTGCTAAGTACGCAGTTAGAACCAGAGGCCATAGACACATCCGACACCGACGCAGCAGAAAGTGAGATTATGGAATAAGTTGTTTTCGATATTGCAACTAACATGTAGTACCATTTTGTTGTATTTTAGGTGCTATTTATGCATTTAGTCTTTATTATACGTGAATACATTCAATTTGTAAACTTTTCTTGCACTTGTAAATATTGAAACAATGACACCTATTCATAAAAGATATAAATCGGTTTAAAACATTTAAGTGTGTGACTCATTATTCACATGTTGTTAACATATCCTAAACGCAGTTTTCATTTGGTTTCGTAATTTACTATACGAAGCAAAGAGTGCCAACACATTTATTTTCTGTTAATATTTGCTCATCATGTAATTTTACTTACAATATTAGCTTCTTGTTTTAATAACAACGATTTCATATTGTGTTGATTGTTTGATACTAATTGTCAATTATGACTTTAAGGTAATGTCTTGAGGTTTATAAAGTTTGTGAAAACATGGTTAAAAAAAATAACAATAACCTTTAAAGACATTGGACTTACACTAGGTTTGTCGGCATACAGTGTGAGGTTACATTATGTCATTCTACATTGATTGATTGATTGATTGAGTTGGGTTGGGCAAATGTAAATTTTAACTATGTGCTATGGAGAATGCAGCTGATTTCACATGGAGTTAGATACACTTAAAGTCCATCTCAACTGCTGTTTTCTTATCAAATTCCATAGTGAATTAACATACAAAATGTAAACTTATATACAATCACTGGCAAAAACAAGCAAATGGCTTATTTAGGAAAACCGAAAATTCACACTTGCATCAAAAAACGTAAGATGGACTATTAGGACCTACACTCAACAACTTTAAAAACGCACAACTATTTGAATTTCAATACCTCGGTTAAAATCCGTCAAACGTAAAATGAAACGATAAATATCATTGTACAAGGTCACCTAATTATTCCAACAGTTTGCACTCACATTTTGTCAGCAGTATAGTTATTTACTCAGCTCTAGACGTTTTACCACTTTTTGCATGTGCTGCACGAGAAAATCGGGTAAAGGTCCTTTTTCAATATGATACATGTTGTCAGTCGATTTTTCTACTTCATTTCTACTTGGACTGGCACGACTTATATCATGCAACGACTATCCCAAAATTCTCGTTCTCAAGCCATTGTAATGATGCATGCCGGATTGAGTGTTCCAGCAGTGGCATGAACTTTCAATTGTCACAATTCATCAATTGTATGAGTTATGCAAACTGGGAACGTGAATGACCGACCTTGATCGCGTTAACCCCTTGTTCCGACCAAAAGACAGGATGCTATTATCCGGATGTTACACAGAAGCCGCCTCTTCCTGTCATTAGCTACAATGAATGGACAAACTCGCTTTTATCGGTGATCACGCGGTGAACGTTTATATGAATCGTGCGTGTTAAAACACTACCGATTAGTTATGGGCCGGAAAAAACATAGTTCCACAGATCATAGCTGGTTGTGTTTTAACGAAATGTTAATGCGCAGTCGAACATTTATGATGTTCTCCGTCCTGTTTATCTTCCGTTTTACGCCGTCTTCATCCTCGTTGCGGATGTTAACTTCAGCAAGACAATGCCCAAACGCATCGTGCTAGACTTACCACAAATTGTTTGCTACAAAGTAGCATCACTTACTTGGATTGGTCTTTGCCCTACCCAGATATGGTTCCAATTGAATATCTCTGGTATGAGTTTGGTCGTCGAGGAAGTGCTCGACTCCACCACCTGTAACATTACCTCAACTTTGCCGTGCCCTCTAAGAAGAAATTCCACAATATCCCACAGCATCGCTTTACTGAAGTTTGTTTGTTTGTTTTGGAATTTAATGCCGTTTTAACAGTATTTCAGTCATATCGCAATGTCCAGCTCATTACAGTTGAAGGAAGACCCCGGGGGACCTCTGTACACTATTTCAGGCACAGAGCGCACCCGGGTAGAACCACCGACCTACCGCAAG
>JAULCC010612017.1:0-10372 GCA_032358795.1 Nuttallia obscurata
AAAATCTTCTGAAGAACGGAACAGTTACTCGCGGTGGAAAAAATATCATTACAATTTTGTTGCTAATATTTACATTTTGAACTTCTGATGATCCCTTTTGTGACGATTCTGTTTTCGTTTCAACGTTTAATCACTGATCAAGCAGTTCATTCAATGTTTGGGAAGAAAGAATGGATGTATAATTTTTGAAATGCTTAAACTAGCTGACTGAAATTCAGCTATTTTGCATGTGGACCTAAATATTGTTCATTTTATGCATGCCATTGCGTATGAACGAGCATGAAACATTGCGCGTTGAGATAACTATCCGCAAGTTAAGCTCAACATATGTCCTCTGCATGTTGAACAGAATATTGTGCTAACTTAGCTTAATTAAACAATGTTCAGATTAATAGGATACACGATAAACTAAATTTGATGCGTAGTGAGGATTGCAAAACATGTTTATGCTTTTTATTAAACATGCATACATGATCCTTATCATTCATTATTGTTTTATTTCTTTCTGTTAAATCTTTCCTTCGTTATTTCTTTCTATATGTCTGCCTGTGTTTGTGTCAGTCTGTCTCTCCATATAAATCATTCAGTCTCTCTTTATCACTGTCTCTCTTGTCTCTGTCATGGACATACATGCACAGTCTATCACTATTTGTCCGTCTCTCTCTCTCTCTGTTTCTTACATGTATTAAGTTAAGTCGTTAATAAGAGTATGCGAAGTCTACAAATAAATTGAATTGAGCTGGTGTATGATTTGCTAACAAGGTTCTCATGGTTAAATGCTGCCATGGCTTGCGATAGGTCGGTGGTTCTACCCGGGTGCACTCTGTGTCTGAAATAGTGTACAATGGTCCCCCGGGGTCTTTCTCCATATGCCAAGTTATGTTTGCATGGCGAACTTTGTAGAACCCCATTTTTAAAAACTGTTATGCAAGAATAATGGGATAATATGTAGAAATATAAAGACATACATCTTTTTTTCTGTAGGATAATATGTATGACCCGTTTTATCATCAACGTAAAACATGTGACTGCACCTATATGTAATGATTACATGGATGTGCTTATATCAACGGAAACCTTCCTCATATTTAAAGTTAAAATTCAATCCATTATACTGCAACTATATGAAAAAGGTATAATTCTTATATACTTAATGTGAATGTTTATTCTGTATATGTATGTACGTATTGGAATATTTAATTTCAAAGATGTGCTTCTAATTTTCTCTGTTCTTAACAACATCTGTGTTGTAGATAAGAACTCTCCTCGACAAGCCTGGTTTATGAGGATGCAGTGACGTAGTGGATACGGTGTCTGCCTTGCGTTTCGGAGGTTGCGGGTTCGAGCCCAGATGGAGGGCTTTCTCCTGACCTTCATTTGTTGACACCAAATACAAGCTCTAACCAGGAAACGGACTCGAAAGTGTTTCTTGAAGCTTTAACATAATCAAGCTAACAAAAAGTTTAAACAAAGGCTGGTTTAACACCGAGTATTGTAATATACGACAGTCGGGATCTCGAAGATGAGTTTCATTTTATACTTGCGTGTTCAAGATTTGAAGAATTTAGTAGAAAATATATTGAATTATCTTTTAGAATTAGACGTAATATATAAACGTCTAAAGAATTCCTTTATGCTCACCAGAAATCAATTCTTGTGAATCTATGTAAATACATTCTGGTGGTAAACACTGTTAGAAACGAAACCTTAGTTACAATTCCTGCTATCGCAACGTTAAGACTTATAGTGATTTGCTTTCTGTTCTTAAAAAAAGGTTTAAGGTTCTTTTTAAACATTCTTCAAGAACTATTTAAAACAATTCGTTGTTTTTTTTCTTTTTGGTTGTTGTTTTTTTTTGTCTTTTTTACTTGTGTGTTTTTTTTTTAGATACGGGATTTTGAGGATTCTTTCATTTAATATGTAAATGATTTTTTATTATAATGCAAATAGCACGCCATTATCTAATCGAATCGTGTGGAGTTACTAGTTTGATTCGTGGAACATGAAAGATGTTAACAGCTGTTCCGAATATTATGTAATTTGCCCGCCTTTCTTATCTGTCGGGAGTAAATATATCTTTTGATATACCGTAATTCAATTTAAAGCATTAGTTATATTTTATCTACGTACAAAGATGCATTAGGTAGCTCTACGTAATGCTTAATGAACGCATTTTTTTCATCCTGCCTAAGTTTCATATGCACTGAATTGTAAAGATGCTAAACTAATCAATTTAGAGGCTTAGTTTCAACATATTTTATTGCAACTATATGTGTTCATATATATCACATAATTTGTAAACACAATACAAATGTACATACACTTTGACAAATATAGAAGCAAAAGGGTTGGGTCACAAGTTCTACTAACATTGGTTACGGCCCTTCCCTTTTGGTTGATTTGGTTGTAGCACAAACAGTTGTAGATGGTCATTAAGAAATTACAAAATTTACTAGAATAATCTGATAGTTATGGCAATGAAAATATATATAAGGAAAACAATCTTAGAAAAAAATAACTTTTTCATGGACAAAATGTCTGTTTCTGAGAATAAAGAGGAATTGTAGAGAAGAGACGGGAAAGAAAAAAGGAAAAGAGAAGGATACTTAGAAATTTCGAGGCTCTAAAATTAAAAGTTGTTTTTCTCATCGCTGAGTTGATGTAAGAGTTACTGCGAATCTATTGGTATCCTTAATGTACGATTTAACACATCCCAAATAATCTTCAACTGTTGTTTAAAGATTGTGAGAGATAATATCCTTCAAACTAAGGCCATAGGCCCATCAGTACTGGTACTACATACAAAACATCTCAAAACATGATCAATGGCACGATATGTGTACACCGTGTCTGTTATGTTCACAAAAAGTTACTAAAGTGTTTTCTATCAACAATGATTGTTATAGAATTATATTGTATGTGTTGAAAATAACTTCATAATTAACCCCTTCACTGCCATACCCCGAGTTTTAAGTCATTTGCAAACAGCTTGAATCCGGATGAGACGCCGATCCGGATGAGACGCCAAATCGGCGTCTCATCTGGAATTAAGTTGTTTGACACCCAACCCATTGTTTTGCCGAAACTTTAGGGAATATGTTTTTAAAAATGGCAGACGAAATATAGCGTATACGCGGTACTGCTTCCGGCAGTGAAGATGATAAGTGAGTCACCGATTTGTTCTCTCGAATGAAATTGTATATAATTTATTATAAAATGCATAACATTTATAATTGTATTTATTTTTCGGGACATTAACTATGTTATGCTTGTCTATATAGACATTAACATATAGAGTTTACCACTACTGATGGACACAAAACAAACTGTACGAGATTTTCAATTAAAAATACTACGAGTTTGTTAAAAATAAATTTCTGGCTGAGACAAACAGTTGTTAATTTTATGAATGAACTTAATATTTATGGGTTTTGTAATTATTGTGTGTTGTTCCGTATATCTTATTGTCAAAATCAATTAATCAAGGGATATTTGGGCTTCTCCAGTTATAAGCATGTGTATATTTTATCTCAAATCTCTATACAAAGAAATTTCTCTGATAACAAGTAAAATTCGTCTTCCAAACTGTTACATTATTGACAATTCTTTTCATTTCTCGGTATTTTATAGGGTTTATGCCAATGTTCAAACTAAATTTTCAGTCTAAGTCTTGTTAGATTGTGCCTGAATTTATTTATCCTGGCTGTTGTTAGGTATAACTTTAGTCCAAAGTTTTAAAAAAAAGTCTGTACGTTTCTGCAACGATTAGCGTGAAATTACTATTTCTGTTTGCCATGTTTGCACAAAATTGTCGTTATATCTATTTTTAAAGGTACAAAAAAAGCACGCGAATTTCCCATCCCCTGGTTTACCAACGTATTATTTAGTCCTAAAGATTCTAATAGAATTTTAACGTTAAGTTAAATATCCATGACGATTTGTTTGGATATTTTATTTTGCAGAAATGGTTTTGTTTAATAAACATTCTTAGTCTTTAAATCTAATGCCCTTGTTAATATATAAATTGCGTATCAATTAAAACATTAATTTAACATCATTATAAACGTCGTTTATCTATCCTAAGTGGGTATACTCGAATATACTCTGCGTATGTTAACCAGCTCAAATGAGCAATTGCGTTACTGAATATATACATTCGTGTATGTACTTCAAATCATTCTAGCATAATCTACTAATTCGCCTATTTGACAACATGAGATTGATCATTATCCCATACTTCTCTGTAATGAAGCTTGTCGTTCTGTTGTCAATCACTTTCGTATTTTTCAAGATAGCATCTAAATGAGACATGTCAACGGCTGTTAAACCTGTTAGAAAAAGTCAATTTGTTAAGTTCATAAAGCCGCAGCAATACAAAGACTGCATTTTAGCAAGACGCCGTGTGAAAAAAAACGACAATGAAATGCGAAAGCCATTGTTATTAACAGAAGTGAAGTTCGCGACATTTTATTATTTCTTGCCGCAGTGTTAATAATTAACGCTGTTGTTGCAAAACGTTAACATTCTTAAAATAGGTGATCTCATCCGTTTGAGATAAAGAGATACTATAAATCTGCAAGAGAATTAAAAGATTTCCATTGGGCATAAAATGGAATATTTTTCAAATTGTATGAACCATCATCTTCAACTAGCTTTAAAATTGCGAGATTAACGCATTGGAAACATCATGAAAAAGCACAATCATTTAATGCATGTGTAGCAAAACACGTAAAACACGCAAACACTGATAAAATCATAGAAATAATATCTTTCTTACATCAGCTCAAGCTATTGACTGTGCAAACATAAGAAATATGCCATTAGACTTGATGTTTGCTTTTTTGTAATATTTTCACAACAAGTTGATACAAGATTGTTTTCAACTTATAGTCAATATCCTCACATATTGTAAATAAGCCCATTGTATATCAATAATATCAGCAAGGTTTATTTATAAGTTTTACTTTCTTTATTTTTTTTTCACCGAAAGGCGCTGGCACATCTGTTCGTGTTTAGGTTGCACATACAAACATGTTTTATTTTCGTTGACCAGTCAAACGAATGATGTAGATTTAACCCTTAGCCTGCTGAAAAGTGTGTATGGGGGGAATGATAAATGTAGTGGCATTTGTCAAAGCCGTGAAAACTACTTGAATAAGAAGGTTAATCGTCAAAGAAGAAGGTTGGTCTTGAATATTTTAATTCAGTTTGATAATATTTTATTGCCAATATTACATATACATTTGTTTACAATACAAGAAATACTGGTCAAACATTTACAAAAGACTTGAGCTTCTTATTATATACCTAAATCATTTAGCTTTTGTCTGTAGACCATGTTATAACAAAGTCAGCAAGTCAATTAGGTCGCAGCTCATATTTATTTTATTTTGTTTGTGTATTGTAAACACATTAACCAGTCATTTAGGGACATTTAAA
This sequence comes from Nuttallia obscurata, assembly GCA_032358795.1. Lineage (NCBI taxonomy): Eukaryota > Metazoa > Mollusca > Bivalvia > Cardiida > Psammobiidae > Nuttallia > Nuttallia obscurata. The sequence continues at coordinate 5,440 of JAULCC010612017.1, forward strand.
TATAAATATATAGATGTAACGTATGGTAAAAAGCTGAAAACTGTGGAGAGGGATGGCTCTCTGACCCTAACACACACAATGAAGGGGAGAATAAATGGGATCCACATTGACAAGGTCAGTAACAACGTACTTTCTAATTTCTTTAATAAGTATGGCGGTGATGATATAAAGATAAATTTGAAACCTACATTTTTTATATGTAACCAGGTGTGAAAAGTTGCAGCCGACACGAGGCTTGAATTCCATGCCTTTGTTTTACCGTACCGACACCCAGCCAGCTAAGCCCTTTTGGTTGCCACGGCAACCCTGTCTCACCATTTATGGATCGATTAGACAATACACTGTGATATACTCAACCGTTCATCAGAAATTCGTCCCAAATTTCGAGATGTAGAAATGCGATTCAGCTTTTACAAAAACACAGATTTTTAATCAGTCTCGGTCCCTTGTTGGCGCAAAATGTAACCAGTTGAGAAAATTGCAACCAACACCGGGGTTCAATCCCCATGCCTCCGTTTAACGTACTGGTCCTTTATAAACAAAGCTATATGGGCACCACTACCAACTGAACTGTCTCCAGTAGGTACTGGTACTCACTCACATACACAGCTTTTAGGACTTACAACGGAATGAATGTTTGATGTTATAATTAAATTTATTTTGCTAAAAGAAAGGCTTGACCGATTATAAAAAAATACATAGAGACATTCTACTATCTCTAGGAGCAGCAGTGTTCACATTATAATCTATGCATAAAAGTTTTATTTTTTCTTAAATTGTGTTTTTAATCACATTCATACGGATAAGGTCGCACATGTTATCTAACTGTACGCAATGAAGGGTGATTCTATATAGTAACGACTGCCCTCCGTAAGATTCCTTCCTGGCATGAAATAATTTCTGGCTAAAATCCACAATCCCATAACATAGAAAGGAAAAGGGATTGAACAGATACTGATACAAATATAGTTGTACTTTATTGTAGATATGAACTTTTATTTATTTTCAGGTGCAACTGGGCCAACTGTATAGATGTGTTTGTATGTTTTATGTTACATCACTTTATGCGACCGATGCCTAATGTATGTCCCAAAGAGGCGGACGCGGATAAAGAGACCTCAACTGTAGAACTCTCTCGCTGTACAACACTGGTACACTAGGGACTGAGGCCTCGTCGATCTCTTTATCCTGGCATCGACAAACCAGTCGTAATATTAAGCCCTCATCATACGCTTCCATTGTGTCAAACAAACAATGGTGATCAGAAGAAGTGGCATTTATAACTCTGACTCAAAATGGTATAACGGCACTGAAACAATGGTAGAAGATAAATAATACCACGGAGGCTTCAAAACTTCCAAATCCACATCTTATTTACATCAAGACAACAGTGCTGATGTGTGGATTAAGACATTTCATAACCGTTGAAGATGCTGAGTTGTTGAAATTATTTTATTCGCCTCTTATGCTCGTATCGGTGTTCTGTATATCACAAGGATCACCCGCAGTCGTATGGAGCTATATACAGACCAAACTGCTGGCGAGCATTGACATGCAATGGTGTTCATGCAATAGTGCTGCCTTTGGAATGGTTGACATTTCTCATTTAAAGCCGTATTTGATTATACTGAGTTTTTGTCTTTACTGAGAAAACTTTTTTGATCTAGGCTCAGAGCCTTTATCTGTAAAAGCATCTTTCTCAAGTTTGGGCATTGTAGGAACAAGTTTAAATCATGCATGTGAAGTATTTACGTTTTTGCAACAGAAAGAAAACACCTTGTTTTTGTAACCTAGTATTATATGTTAAAACCTCATCATACATCCAGGCTATTGGGAACAGGGATGGTCCCTGATATAAATTTACATGTACACGTGTGTAAGATTTTTTAAACTGTTAGTGTAATATTGTCATGTCTTAATGACTTACAAACAACTGTAAATCCTTTAAACACCTGGCTGAATTTGGTCCATCAGATCGGATAGTATCTAAGAGACAGCCATTTAAACATACTGGATATACATATATTAACTAGGTGCTCTACAGAAATGCCTTGATGTTTTAAAGAAATTTAAAGTGTTTAGCAATTTTCAAGATTAGCTCTACTTTTGAGTAATTTAAAAGCAATCCATAAAATGAACGCAAAACAAATATCTGATAATTTTTGTCAAACAAAATCTCATGAATCATTAGCAAAACGACGAGAACTGTTCCGATGGAAGCTTGTTAAAGTGTATTTCCATCAATATGCCAAAGCCGACCGTAACAGTTGTCGACAGTCCATTTAGATTTGGAACTTTTCCATCTTGGAAGCGACATTTAAAAAAAGCATACTGCAGCTTTTGAAAGCAGGACTTTGAACAATATCCAGACGTTATATAGATGTGTTGAACTTGCAGTCACGTAAAGTCATAAGCAGACTAGAGAGTTATCCTAGAGAAAATAAAACAACACAAAAAAAAGATTACTAAATCAGAACCTTTTTAGTCTCACAATAATGAAGCTCAATAACCTCTTTGCAACGATCAAGAAATTTTCAAATCAAAAATGCACAGTGAGAGTCGTCGCTTAACGGGATGTAATGTGATTGGATTGCGTTTACTGGTTTAAATGCATTGTGTTTCAACAGTTCGCCTATAGATATTGCTCAGTGTACTGCTTGTTACTATAGACTTCCGGTATATTGATTTACATTACAGTTTTCATTAAAGCATCCAAGGTTGTTAGTCGTGATTTCATGACTGCATATATTAAGTCGAGCCGGATTACCTGGCTTTAGTAACGTTATCACAGAAGTTGATTGAATTTATTATTATTATTTCTGTAATTAAGACGGAGGATCTTACATGAATTTTTATAGTATTTTTGATTATTGTTGATCGTTTTATTTGTTTTTTTGGGTTTTTTTTGCTTTGTCGAATGAGCATTTTGTAAATGATAAACTCATCTCAATTGTATTGGCAATCGGTATCATACAGGTACCATTGTCCATAAATAGAATAAAAAGGACTAAGTGTGCCGGATTTTTGTCGTTAATTGGAAAATTAATAGCACATGTCGATTTCTATTTGATTTATAACATATACCTGAAGTGTGTTTCTATCTGTCATAACCATTCCAAACACATTTTGATTTGCACTTAAATCATACCAGATTTGGTTCCCAAAAATCAAATTAGGTTATTCACGCACGCACATTAAGTTGTGTTATCATAGTCATTATATCATTACAGCTACGGCATTCCAAATGTGGTTAAACATTTCAGATGTTTCAAAACATCTGCCAAAGTTTGTTAATATGAAAATAACATGAATGCAAGACGTTTCAGGATGAAACTCTTTACAGTTATTGTGAGTATTTCACTTAAAGTCACTGAAACCACGCTGAAAATGCTACACCGTGACTAACGGGGCATGTTGTAGCGGTAAAATACTAAGTTTGGGTAGTTTCTGTAATTATTATCACAAGTATTACTTCCAATCATAATGCATCCATGTTTCCACAATATATTTCAACATTTGCAACAACTTTCAAACAATCGAAATTCTATGCCATATTTGGAGTGCAGTAGCTTTAAGTAGTAAATGTTTATAAACAGGTAATTCCATTGAAATATGAAACATTATCGATGCTCAACGATCCCTCCCTATATTGAATTTTAACCTGGGACATCATTATCATCAGATTTTATATACATTTCAATACCTAAGAATTGTGAATTCCACATATAAATTCTGTAGTTCAATACAGTGCACCCGAAACTGCTCCGTTTTTATGTGTTTACATGTATATCGGACACAACTTACTTCCTTTAATTAGTCAAAGGGGCCGCCGTGGCCGAGTGGTTAGAGTCGTTGACTTGCAATCTCTCAGCCCATCACCGATGTGTGTTCGTATCCCGGTTTGGGCACTTCGGATTTTTCTAGTGATGAAGCCTTTCAGCTGGCGTGCGGTAGGTCGGTGGTTCTACCCAGGTGCACTCTATTCCTGAAATAGTGTACAAAGGTCCCCCTGTAATGAGCTGGACGTCACAATATGACTCAAAAACTGTTAAAGCGACGTTAAAATTAAAATAAACAAACAAAAATAAATCTTATTAGACAGAACAGTTTCTAAATGTCGTCATCATTCCGGTTTGAACATCGCGATTACCCCTGAGCAAGCATCGTAGTAGGCATCGCTGAAACATGTACTTATACATAATCATATGTCAAGCAATGTAGGTCTTGATGCCAACATTGTCTGTTACCTAATGGGCAAGTTTATGTCTGGCTAGGTATAAGATAGTTATTGTTCAATCAACATATCATGCATATGCTTTGGCTAACAAATCTATTTTCTATTTATTCCTTGCTAATAATTTGGAGATACGGCTGTGAGTTATCTAAACAAGTCTCAGACATAAGTCCTACATTGTTCTACATTGTTCATATCTAAGTAATGAGCCTTTCTCAGTAAACGCTAGTTGTGTTGTTTTTTTTATAGTTATCTATGCGTCGCATATCAACCATTTTCAGAATTTAAACATTTTCAAAGATTCATTCAAATGCATCACAGATTACACGAATAATTCTAAAATTACAACATCGTGAATGTTATCTCCTAGGTCTGATAATTTCAGTCCCACTGCTGTCAAGCACAAGCAATCGTTTACAAAAGCTGCGAAGTTTAAATGAAAAATTGTAAAAGCGTAGATCTTTTACTCTTCTGGATTTGATATGAGCCGACATTGAACTGCTGACCATAAACTATGTCCGTAACTTTATGAAATAACCTTTTAAATGTTTAATCTGAACGTTTTGAGTTTTAAACCTTTCAAATTAATGCATTACTCGTCAGCGGTATTAGAACGAATGTAACAGGAGTGGCACTTCAACATTATACTTTTTCCTGGAACGTTCATGCCATTGATATCTTGTCGTGATCGCCCATTCA
>JAULCC010612239.1:0-10372 GCA_032358795.1 Nuttallia obscurata
TGCATGCGAGAGTTCCCAGATGCTATAAGACATTTGCTCCGTAGCGGAAATAAGTGCATGCGAGAGTTCCCAGATGCTATAAGACATTTGCTCCGTAGCGGAAATAAGTGCATGCGAGAGTTCCCAGATGCCATAAGACCTTTGCTCCGTAGCGGAAATAAGTGCATGCGAGAGTTCCAAGATGCTATAAGACCTTTGCTCCGTGGCGGAAATAAGTGCATGCGAGAGTTTCCAGATGCTATAAGACCTTTGCTCTGTAGCGGAAATAAGTGCATGCGAGAGTTCCCAGATGCTATAAGACCTTTGCTCCGTGGCGGAAATAAGTGTATGCGAGAGTTCCCAGATGCTATAAGACCTTTCCTCCGTAGGGTATATCGAGATGTGGTTGTTGAAATCAAAATTTAGAATGCAGAATATAAAAGTATGTAATAAATTTTTTTATCAGCTGTGTGTGGGTGTGTGTGTGCATGCGAACGAGCGCGCGCGCGCGTGTGTGTGTGTGTGTATGCGTTCGGGTGTGCGTGCGTGTGTGTTATCTGTTTAACACTAAATGGTTTTTAGCCCTGATATGAAAATTAGCCCACGCTCTGACGTCATCTGTACTTGTAGAGTTTATTTTAGTCAGCACATTAACGTAGATCTAACTTTAGACCATCATGTATATACTTGTATGATGTTTTCAAGAATATTTCTGTGATTATCATTTTCATTCTCGTCTAAAGTATAAATTCTGTAAATTCCTCTATAAATTGATTTTTTTCCAGACATGCCGATAAAAATCGTATCACCAACTTATCGGTCTACGGAGCCGAGTCATTCCCGAACAACCAGCTTATTCTACATTCCCGGAAGAAATCCACAGTCATTCCTTTCTCGGCATATCCAAATCTGAGAATTCTGTAATATATCCCTTTATTGTACATTATATGCAAACTTTAACTTTGCTAGTGATTACACATTTTCAGTACCAAAAACAAATAGTAAAAGATCGCAAAGTTTTGTTACAATTTATTTTACAATGTCACGTTTTTACATTATTAAGTGAAACGTTATAATAGGTACATGACCTGGGTAAATGATTATTTGATGGTCATCTTTCAAGGTACACGGTAATGTTGTTTTTAATGATTCGGAATTAAAACTGTAATGAATTAACTATTCTAGCATCTTGAAAATATAAAAACAATGCACAATAATTGTTAAAACAAACTTTTATTCATGTCGTAATATAGTACCGTTTTGTATATTAATCATATGTATAGCTCAAAAGTTTCACAAACTTTTCAGTCGTTTAACCCTTTCGCCGCCATAGGTGATTCGGTGATATTTTGCAAACAGCTTGGATCTAGATTAAACGCCGATTAACTCGGCGTTTCAGACCCGAACTATTTGAACACATGATTCTGTATGTAAAAATACATTTAAGTAATATCTACTTCAAACATTGATATAGACGACAGTGTATGCATACAAACAGTCTTTGGCGCCGAATGGGTTAAAACAAATGTACTGGCATATTTAAGGTATCTTCAGAACAACTTGATAACACACCTCAGTGGTAGAGAATTCTGTGGGCTGACAAATCTTGTGCGTCTAGATCTTACAAACAACTATATTACTGACCACACTATTGACTATGATGCATTTGACTGCATGACGTCACTGACCCTTCTGTAAGTAGAAATTTCGATCATCATTGTGAGTTTTTTTTAACATGAATCATATTATCAATTATTCTTGAGAATGTTCTTAGACTTGAATTGAAGAATGTATTTTAACCTTTAGCCTGCTGAAAAAATGTTGTTTGCTTAAACTGTCGTCGGCCTAGATTTTAAATCCATCAGAATCGCCCAGTATTTGGAGAAACAATTGGCCGAGTGTCAAACAGCTTGGATCCTGATTAGACGCCGAGTAACTAATATGGATGCAGGTCGTATGCAAATTCTACCACGATCGTCTTTAGCATGCTAAAGGTTAAAACGCATACTGTCGCATAATGTATTCCATATTAACTTCACATAAATGTTCACTCTTAGGTTAGTAGATGAAGTTAGTTTGTAAAGTTGTCTCTTTTATTTTTCAAAAGGATCATGTTTAAACATTGTTTTCGTGAGTATAATTCTTAGAATTAAGTTCAAGGGTTGTTGATTTAATGTGGCCAAATCATTAAGCATGGAGTTTAAAATAATTTGTTTGTATTTTTAAAACGGTGAACAAAGTAGCAACAGAAAACTATCAATCCCTTTAGCCGTACCACCAAACCAGCATCTCTGTGTACACAAATCGTATCACATGTATAGTGTCTAATACTTAACATAACCACATAACTTTGTCGAACCAAAGTTTTATTTTGCCGGTAAACTAAACCTTAAAAAAGGTTTACTCTGGCACTTATCACAACTGTAGTATACTGATAATAATTAAGATCTTTACCTTACCAGTACAAATGGTACTTACAATGTCAGTAAGCTAAACCATGACTATTAAAGTTTTTAGTTTATTTACGATACCTATAACTATGTACTCTGCCAGAATAACGGACATTTACTTCCCCATTGAACACAATCTTTTCTGTGTCAGTTAATTCTAGTAAGAATCGAAACTTTATTATGCCAGAATAACAGACATTCCCTGTTCCAGTAAACGTAACATTTGCTATGCCAGTTAAACTATGAAGTGAAACTATTAACTCTGCCAGAACAACATGCTTTCACTACCAGCAAACTAAACACTTGGTATGCCAGTAAATACCGCCATTATTATTCCTGTACAGTCGATATGATTTATCTGAACTCACTGTTTTCACCTAATAACTTGGTAAACGTCGTGAAATACGTAAATTGGTATATATTTAAATGTCATTCCTACAAATGATGTCTATAAAATTGATCATGATTTGTTTTCTTAATTTCATGAAAATATTTTATCATATTCAGTGTTAAACTCATCAAAAATTAACTAATGCGTTTTTAAAGTTGATAAGTGTACCATGCAGTGTATCAGTAGATGCAACATAGAATAAACCAGAACACCAGATTCTATACCAGTAAGCAAAACCAAACCTATATCAGTACACAATATAATTTACCAATACACAGCAATTCAAACTATGTCACTACACGATATATTTGTTCATAATACCCATACCTTATCAGTACACAATCTACCATACCAGTACACAAAACCAATACTTTGTAAGAACATGATATACAATACCACTACACAAAACCCATACTATGTCAGTACCGGTTACTATAACAGTTCAAAAAACCACACTATGACATTACACGATATACAATACCAGAACACATAAGCCATACTATGTCAGAACACAATATACTATAACAATACACAAAAACCCATATTATGTCAATACATAATAGCATACCAGTATACAAAGACCATTCTATGATAGTACACAATATACTATACCAGTGAAGAAAGTACACAATATATTATACCAGTACACAAAACACATACTTCGTCAGTACACAATACACTATACCAGTACACAAAATCCATACTATGTCGGTACACAATATATTTTACCAGTACACACAACTCACACTATGTCAGTACACAATATATTTTACCAGTACACACAACTCACACTATGTCAGTACACAATATAATTTACAGCACACAAAACGCGTTCTATGTCAGTACACGACACACTCATTCAAAATACCAATATTTTGCCAGTACACAAAACACAATACCAGTACACAAAACACATAAATTGTAAGTACACAATATACTATACCAGTACACAAAACCCATACTGTGTCAGTACACAATATACCATACCTGTACACAAAATCACACTATGTCAGTACACAATATACAATACCAGTACACAAAACCCGCACTATGTCAGTTCCCAATATGCTATACCAGAACACAAAACACAAACATGTTCAGTACACAATATACTATACCAGTAAACAAAACCCATACTGTTTCAGTACACAATATACATTACCTGTACAAAAAAACCAAACTCGTTGAGTACACAATATTCTTTACCAGTACACAAAAACAATTCTATGCCATTAGGCATTATACTATACCAGTAAACAAAACCCGCACTATGTCAGTACACAATATTTATACCAGTACACAAATCACATATTATGTCAATTCACAAGTTACTATAACAGTGCACAAAACCCGCACTATGTCAGTTCATAATAGTTATACCAGTACACAAAACACATATTATGTCAGTTCACAAGTTACTATAACAGTACACAAAACCCGCACTATGTCAGTTCACAATATGCTATACCAGTACACAAAACACATACTATATCAGTACACAATATACTTTTCCATACACCAAACCCGTACAATGTCAGTACACGATGTACTATATTCGTACACAAAACACATAGTATGTAAATACATAATATACTTTACACTACATTAAACTATATTATACAGAAAACCCGTACTATGTCAGTACACCATGTACTATATCAGTACACATAGCCAATACTTTGTCAGTACACAATTTACTTTACACTACACTTAACCCATAATGTGTACACGATGCAGTGTATGAGTACATACAACGCATACTATTCCAGAACACCATATTCTATAACAATACACTTAACCAATATTTTGTCAATACACGATATACTATACCAGTACACAAAAACAAAACTAGATCTTTATCAGTACACAATACAGTGTATCAGTACATAAAGACCCATCATGTGCCAGAACACAAGATTTTAAACCAGGTGCCAAAACCCAATACATGTCAGTAAAAATATACAATCCAAGTACTAAAAACCAATACTAGATCTTAATTAGAACACCGTGCAGTGTAATAAAACATAAAGCCAATCAAAATGCAGAAAACAAGATTATAAAGCAGAACACAATACCCGTATTATGTCAGAACAAAAGATTCTATAACGGCACACACAATAATATGCCAGAATACTAAATTCTAATCAGTAAACAAAACCCATACTCTGCCAGAAGCCTAGATTCTAAACCAGTACACAAAACCCATACGTTACCAGAACACTAGATTCTTAACCAGTACATACAACCCATACTTTGCCAGAAAACTACATAATAACCAGTACACAAAACTTATATTGTGCCATAATACTTAATTCTAAACAGTAACCAAAACCCATACTATGCCAGAACAATAGATTCTAAACCAGTACACAAAACCCATACTATGTCAGAACACTAGATTCTTAACCAGTACACAAGACCCATGCTTTGCCAGATTACTAAATTCGATACCAGTACACAAAACCTATACTTTGCACGAACACTAGATTCTAAACCAGTACACAATCCAAAAACAAAAACCTATGAAAGAATACTAAATTCTAAACAAGTAAATAAAACTCATACTTTGCCGGAATACTTAATTCTTAAGCATTACACAAAACCCATACTTTGCCAGAATACTAGATTTTAAACAAGTTCACTATACCGTTAATACGCCAGAACACAAATTTCTATAACAGTACACAAAACCAACCATGCCAGAATTTCAGATTCTATACCAGTGCACAAAACCCATACTTTGCTAAACACTAGACTCCATACCAGAACACAATACCAATACGTTGCCAGTACACTAGATTCTAAACCAGTCAAAACCCATACTTTGCAAGAACAAACAATTCAACACAAGTACACAAAATCCATATTTGCCAGAAATATTATTTCTAAAACAGTACACAAAACCCATACTTTGTCAGAATACTAAATTCTAAACCAGAGCACAAAACCCATACTTTACAAGAACACATGATTCCAAACCAGTACACAAAACCCATGCTTTTCCAGAACCAGGATTTTAAACCAGAACACAAAACCTATACTTTGAGAGACTACAAGATTCTAAACCAGTTCACAAAACCCGAATTATTCCATAACACTAGATTCTTAACCAGAACACTTAACTGTTAACTTAACCTTGGGGACGGTGGTCTAGTGGTAAGATGCAGGACTCAGGATCGAAGGGTCCTGGTTTCGAATCCCGACCGGGCCGTCGGAATTTTCTGGGCAGAAACTTAATCCCACATATGTCTCACTCCACCCAGGTGTATAAATGGGTACCTGTGAAGGTGTAAGCCAATGTGCTGTGGCTGCAACTTGCGCCAAGTGTTAACGGCCGACTTATAACCTGATGATCGGGGCACAATATGTAAATAGGGAAGAAATAATATTGAAAGCACCTTTGAACGTATGTTCCATATGCTATAAAAATGAGGTACAAAAAAAACTGTTGTTACGCCAGAACACCAGATTCTATACCAATACACAAAACAAACCATGCCAGAATATTAGATTCTATACTTGTACACAAAACCCATACTTTGCTAGAGCACTAGATTCATAACCAGTTCACAAAACCCATACTTCGCCAGAATACTAAATTATAAACCAAAACACACAACCTATACTTTGCAAGAATACTAAACTCTAAACCAGTACATTACAACCATGCTTTGCCAGAACACTAGAGTCTCAACCAGTATACTTAACCCATATTTTGCCAGAACACTAGATTCTAAACCGGTACACAAAGCCCATTTTTTTCCATAACACTTGATTCTAAACTAGTACACAAAACCCATTTTATTCCATAACAGTTGATTCTAAACCATTAGACAAAATCATTACAATGCCAGTATGTTAGATTCTAAACCAATACACAAAACCAATAATTTGCTAGAACACTAGCTTCTAAACCAGTACACAAAACCATACTGTGCAGGTACACTAGATTCTAAACCAATACACAAAACCCATACCATGCTAGAACACCAAATTCTATATACCATTACAAAAATTTCGTACTGTGCCATAGCACTAGATACTATACCAGTACACTAAACCTTTATTACGCCAGAACACCAGATTCTATACCAGTACACATAGCCCATACTTTGCTAGAACACTAGATTCTACACCAGTACACAAAACCCATATTATGCCAGAACACTAGATTCTACACCAGTACACAAAACCCATATTATGCCAGAAAACCAAGTTCTATACCAGTACGCTTATTCCGTACTGTGTCATAACATTCGATTCTATTACACAATTACACAAAACCCATACTATTCCATTACATTTGATTCTATACCAGTACACAAAACACATACTATCCCATAACACTAGATTCTATACATGTACACAAAACCCGTTCTATTCCATAGCACTAGATGTTTTACCAGTGCACAAAAAACATAATATTCCATAACACTAGATTATATACCAGTATACAAAACCCATGCTATTCCATAACACTAGATTCTATACCAGTACACAAAGCCCGTACTTTGCCAGAATACCAGATTCTAATTATATCAGCACGCAAAACCCGTTCTATGCCAGACCACCAGATTCTATACCAGAACAATCAAGCCGTACTATGCCAGAATACCATATAGTTATACATGTTTTTTTGTTTTTGTTTGTTTGTTTATTTGGAATTTAACGTCGCTTTAACAGTATTTCAGTCATATCGCGACGTCCAGCTCATTATACATGTTATACCAGTTATACATGTACATTACACCCATACTATGCCGTTGTACAATATTATGATTAATTCAGTATAAACTTACACAGTTAAGCACTTAGATTTTGTTATAATGCAACCATTGGTTTTGATACGTTTGGAAGAGTATTCATAAATTGAGAGGAAAATTTCTATTTAAATAACCAATTTCCTTTAACTGAACCTCATAACAATTTCATTCTTTTATGATTTTTATGTTGTCGTTTTTTCATAAGAAAACACTTTTAACACTTACATTTGGAATCGTCGATCTAAATTATTACGCAATATTTTTACCGCGTACAGACAAATTCTGAAAAAAGTTAAAAATAAGGTGATTAGAGTAAGACACTAACATACTAGTATGGCTGAACGTTGCGAAATGACTGAAATTCTGTTGTGTTTTTGTTTTGTTTTGTTTTTTGTTCTTGATTTGTTTTTTGTTTTTTAAATTTAACGTCGCTTTAACAGTATTTCAGTCATATTGCGACGTCCAGCTCATTAAAGGTGGAAGAAGACCCCGGGGCCACCTGTACACTACATGTAGTTCAGGCACAGAGTGCACCCGGGTAGAACCACCGACCTACCGCATTCCATCTGGAAGACTTCCTCACTTGAAAAATCTAAAGTGCCAAGACCGGGATTCGAACACACAGCGTTGAGGGGCTGAGAGATGCAAGTCAACGACTATAACCACTCGGCCATGGAGGCTCCCTGAAATACTGTTAAAGCAGCGTTAAATTCTTAATAAAACAAACACAAACAGTTTGGTACATACGGACAAGGTATATAGGCACGTATGGATAATATACCACGATATGTACATTGATTGACTGTTCTGATTAAAGGCTGTCATTATGTGTTATTTTAACTTTTCTTCAGGTATTTGGGGAATAATTTACTGCGGTACATTCCCCATGCTTTTAATAAATCAACTGGAGTGCCTCCGTTGAAAACACTCTTTCTAAATTACAATCAGCTGGCCTTTATCGAGAAAGGACAACTGTCAAATATAGTTTCCTTGGTAAAAATGTAAGTAGAATGCTTTGTTTATTTTATAAAGGAAAAACTTAAGGGGCAGATATGCCAATTCTGACCAACTAGTAAAGTGTAAGAAAAGTAAACATACAGACGGACAGTTATTTGATATAGTCTTAAACATAAAACACTATCGAGAGCACGTACATATACAACTACTTTGTATTTTAAAAACAGAAAACGGGTTTAACATAATATACTCAATAGCACAAGAAAGTATACAACAGCCTTATACTCATTTCAATTATTCTATTGTGGCATTATGACAAATCATAACAAAACATTCAAAAACGTGTTGTTGTTTTTAGCTCCTCTGAGCCATAGGATCAAAGTGAGCTATTGTGATGGGTCATCGTCCGGTGTCCGTCCGTCCGTCTGTCCGTCATCAATTGCTTCAAACGACATTTCCTCCTAAATGGCTTAGCCAATTTTAATTAAACTTTACTCGAATGTTCCTTAAGTGGTCTTCTTTCAAAGTTTTTCAAATAATTTGATTCCATGCAGAAATCTGGTTGCCATGGCAACAGAGAGGAAAATATTTAAAGATTTTTTCCTCCAAAAGTACTAGCCAGATTTGTAAATAATTTGGTGCGTGTGTTCCTTTGGTGACCCTCTACAAAGAATGTTCAAATTATTTGACCAGTTGAAAAACATGGCCACCAGGGGGTCGGAGTCAGATTTCCTTATATGTATATAGTGAAGACTTTAAAGATTTTCCTCCAAAACAACTGGCCAGATTTGTAAATAATTTGGTGTGTGTTTTTCTTTGGTGACCCTCTACAAAGAATGTTCAAGTTATTTTGATCAGTTGATAAATATGGCCACCAGGGCGCGGAGTCAGTTTTCCTAATATGTATATAGTGAAAACTTAAAAGATCTTCTCCTCGAAAACTACTGGCCTGATTAAAAAATATTATGGTGTGTGTTTTCCTTTGGTGACCCTCTACAAAGAATGTTCAAATTATTTTGATCAGTTAATAAACATGGCCGCCAGGGGGCGGAGTCAGATTTCCTTATATGTATATAGTGAAAACTTAAAAATCTCCTCCTCTAAATCTACTGGCCTGATTTAAACATAATTCAGCGTGTGTGTGTTCCTTGGGTGACCCTCTACAAAGATTGTTAAAATTATTTTGACCAGTTGAAAAACATGGCCACCAGGGGGTCGGAGTCGGTTTTCCTTATATGTATATAGTGAAAACTTAAAAGATCTTCTCCTCCAAAACTACAGGCCAGATTTGTAAATAATTTGGTGTGTGTGTTCCTTTGGTGACTCTCTACAAAGAATATTCAAATTATTTTGATCAGTTAATAAACATGGCCGCCAGGGTGCGGAGTCAGTTTTCCTAATATGTATATTATGAAAACTTAAAAATTCTTCTCCTCAAAAACAACTGGCCTGATTTAAAAATAAGTTGTTGTGTGTGTATTCCTTTGCTGACCCTCTACAAAGATTGATCAAATTATTTTGATCCGTTGAAAAACATGGCAACCAGAGGGGAGGGTGGGGTCGGAGTCAATTTTCCTTTTATGTATATAGTGAAAACTTAAAAGATCTTCTCCTCAAAAACTACTGGCCAGATTTGAAAAAATAAGGGTTGTGTTCCTTTGGTGATTATTTTATTCAGTTAAAAAACATGGCTGCCAGGGGGTGGAGTTGACCGGTCTTCCACGTTCTCCATGACGATAACCACCAATAAAATATGTCTGTTCACTGGTCGTTCCCAAAGCTGAATGACTACATAATCGCGCCACTGACATAAGTGGCACGTGCAACCTCAG
>JAULCC010612350.1:0-10372 GCA_032358795.1 Nuttallia obscurata
TCAGTCGGTGTCATGGTTTATTGGCACATTAGTATGGTTAAGGTGTGTATTGGGGGAGGGGGGGGGGAGGGGGAGACATGTGTTTTTTTCAAAAACAAGCTCTAGTTTAACAATAAAATTCTAAATGATTTATTTTCATTTACATTGATTTACATAATTGTCCAGAAAAACACCATACATGGTGAGTAAATTCATCTTATAATTCAATTTATGAATATATTATTATTAAGGGTCACTGATTTGATCCTGGACTGGTCACTGTTTCTGTAAGGAGTGATTCATTGCCATTGTCATTGCACAGGAAAATTGTCATTTAGATGGGGAGAAAGGGGTTATGATACTGGGAAAACTCTTAGCTGAAATGACAAATTCATATTAGTGAATTTTTTTTAAAACAATAAAATTTATTGAATCTTTCAGTTCCAAAGTGAGCTCGGCAGTACAGATGGATGGACAGATGAGGAGGAAGAAGAAGAGGAAGATGAAGGTAGTGATGTTAGTTGGGAAACGGAAGAAGAGACAGATGCTGATACCGACACAGATGAGAGCAAGAAGAGCAAGTAAGATTTCACATCTGGAGGATTTCATTCATGGCCTCTAAAGGCTCTTGTCCAAAACTAGGGGCCAGATTTGAAAACAAATTGGCAAATGTTTTCCTTGGTTGACACACAACAAAGATTGTTCAATTTAATTGGATCAGTAAAAAAAACCCAAAAAAGTAGAGCCAATAATCCTTATATGTATTATGAAAGCAAATAATCTTCTTCAAGTTGTAGAGCTTAGATGTTTTCTTAATATAACACTCTAGTATCCCTTTACCAAGTTTTCATAAAATGGTAACCCTGTGGATAAATATGGATCCGCCAAAGGAGTGTCTTACTTTGTATAGACTTATATACAGAAAGCTTAAAAAATCTTCTTTAAAACCATATATACTATAGCTTTGGTATTTTGTTTCTAACATCATGTAAAGGTCCTTTACTGACTTTGCTAAAATGGTAACCCTCAAGTCAGATTTAAACCCCTCACAGAGGCATACTATTATTAAGAAGTATTTCTTTGTTCATGTTGGTCAGTTTATCCATCTGAGTGTCATGTCTGCCAGTAGACCAAGGTCCTAAAACTTGGCATGGAGGTTGGGCATGACCAGTAGGTTATCCCTGTTGATTTTGAAATCATTTCAACTGTCATGGTTTTAGTGACTGAGAACACAAAAAGCTTGTCTGATTAACAGCTAAAGAACGCAGGATGGTTATAGTGAACAGTAGATGATCCATATTGATTTTGAGGTCATCAGGACAAAGGTCAAGGTCATAGTGATGTTGAACACACAAATAATTGTCTGGTTGATTTATAGAGGGTGTTTGAATTTACAATTAAACATTTATCTTTATTTTATATCTCTATAACAACTTTTGCTCATTCTTTACTTTGTATCATCCATTTAATCAAATCATTGCTGCCAAGAGGAAAGATGTTTAAACTGAAAACTGTAATTAATCAACTCTTAAAAATATTTAGTACTGAATAAGACCTACTCTCTTAAAACTTTGTATGGAAACTGGTCATAACCTTGAAATTTCCTCACATGAGTTTATCGTGAAATGACTAATTAGCTGCCATTTTTGGTCATGGTATTATTCCATTTTCAACATATCTCTTACAATATTGAGTTCAGGGGGCATACTATTTGACAAACATTTCTTGTTTTACAACAGCTTAAATAATGAAAATCTTTTCTGAAACTTTACATGTAAAAGCTGAGATATATTGTGTTTAACATTGTATACAGGTCTTTTTCAAAGTTTATTCAAATGGTGACCCTTTGGTAAGATTTTAGCCCCTCACCCTATATACTTATATGGTGAAAAATTGCAGACAAAGATGACCATTGCTTTAATAGAGTTATAGGCAATTGTAAAATATATGAGAAAAAATTATGTAGTTTGTTAGAAAGAGTCACAAAACATATGTTTTAACACAAACTAAGAATGTTCTGATTTTTGTTTATTTGTCCTCTACAGACACAAACCAGGGTGGACTGTCAGTGATAGCAAGAAGAAGGATCTTGATGAACTACTCAAGCGAGTTCAGGCAGCACTGTCTGGTCTACTTGAGGTGTTCATAAATGTACCTGGACCATTTTTCAAAAATTCCAGACAAATCTTTCAAGACATTCTTGCCATATTTAAAAGATGCAAAGAGATGGAGAAAATTCTAAAGTCATCTTTTTTCGACGAAAAAGATATATCAGATCTGATATCGGAGATCAAGGAGCAGCTGCGTAAGGAGAAAACTGCAAAGCTTGCACGACATGTAGCCGAAGTATATATGTACAGGTCCAATATGCAGAGTGACAATACATCTGCAAACGCTGTAGGAAAATCTGGATCTACTGGTGCTTCAGTCAATGGAGAGGGGGGCCAAAATGAAGGCCAGAATTCAAAATCTATTGAACTTCAAGGAGCAGCTTCTAGGACTGATGATGAATCTGATGCCGTTGCACAGAGACTTAGGAAAGCTCTCACAGATTTCGGATCCAACATTGAGGATCCAATTTTGCAGATTATTTTTGATACCTCACTACATGCCACAGTGGCTAAAAGTGCTCAGAGAAGTATAGAACAGGGCATTAGAAACAGTCAGAAGTCTGATAGTAATGCAATCAATGAGAATTATGTAGAAGTGCTGGAAAATGGTATTGGTGCCAGTGAAATATTTGCAAATGGTATAGATGTTGATAAGACAGCTAGAAGTAAAGAGAATTGTACTGCTGTAGACATCATTGAAACAGTTATTAAAAGTGTATGTGAAAAGGATGTCATGTTAGACAAGGAATTACAGTCAATTAGAGCAAAAATAGATCTGGTCTACAGTGGAAGTGACTCGGCTAATTCTGAGGGACAAACATTGCAAGATCCTCAGAAAGTGTCTGAAGAGAAATTATCAAAGGAGGAATTGAGTGATACAGCAGGTGCACCCATTCCTGATTCTGAAAAGCAGACTGTAAAACCTTGTGTAACAGAAGATAGTCAAAAGGAGGTTAAGTTAGAGGATAACCTTATGCCATCTAGCCATAGAACTCTGTGTATACGGGTATGCAAAGCATTGAATGCTAGGCTGCTTCATATCCAACAGGAAATCAATCGAAGGTGGCTTGCATTTAAATTTGGCTGTGATGAAAATGTTACGGATGTAGAACTGTTTGAAAAAATGCAGGAGAAAATGATAGAATCAGTGGAGAGTGGAAAAGGGCCACTCAGATTGTCCCCTGATGATAAAGAAGACAGTAGTCCTGATGGAGATGGGGACGTTAAAGAACTGTTATGTCTGGTGGAATCCAGAGCCTCTTTGTCACCAGAACAGGATGATGAGATGGATGAACTTGAAGCACCTGAAATGGAAGAGGAGGAAGTACACGGTATGTTTTTGATTGTGTATCATTGTTTGGGCATATACTGGTCAGGTTCACTGCTAATATAGTATTCTTTTGTATTTACTGCATGATGGGCTTTTGATTTTGTCATTAGGTTTGTGTTAATTGCAAACTTTTATTTAAAACAAGCACATCTCACCCAACAGTTTGGGATAATGATGAGAGATTTATGTGGAGAAAGCTCAAAAATGTCAGTTTATTCAGTATGGAAAAATGGTAGGTTAAAATTTTGCATACTTGTTTAAAAAGAAAAAGGAGCTGATTTGAGGTTTTTCCATTAAAAAAAATGATGGGGTGCAGCTGAAAGAGCACTCAGCAGCTGCAGTAAAAAGGTGTATCATGGCATGGTTAGGATATGCTAACCCTGGGTGTAAAATTCCCTTAATTTCTACCCCCGGCCCTTATTTTCAATATCATCACTTTTTAGCTCACCTTTGCATGAAGTGCTTAAGGGTGAGCTATCAAGATAGGGGACAGTCCATCGTCTATATGTCATCAGCATTTTCCTTCAAACATATTCTCCTCTGAAACTGCTCGGCCAATTTTAACAAAACTTACCATGAATGTTCCTTTAACTTCCTTAGTTAGTCCTCTTCCAGTTCCTTGCAGAGCTCTGGTTGCCATGGCAACTGAAAGGAAAAACTTTGAATATTTTTTTCTCATAAATCATGTGGCCAATTTCAAAATGATTTCACAGAAATGATCCTTAAGTGAACCTTTATCAAATTCCTTCAAATCTTGTTTGTTCACAAAAAGACATGGCCACCAAGGAGGGCGCGGCTTATATTCACTATAAGGCTATATGGAAGACTTTAAAGATCTTCTCCTCAGAAACTGCTTGCATAATTTCTATTTTATTTCACAGAAATAATTCTTATGTTGAATTCAATTAAATTCATTCAAGTCAAGTTAAATAATTTAAAAACAGTGGCTGCCATTAGGGTGGCGCTAGCTTTCACTATATGGCTATATGAAAATCTTCTCCACAGACACTGCAAGCCCAATTTCAAAATAATTTCACAGAAATGCTCCATAGGTGACCCTTTATCAAACTACTTCAAGCCATGTTTCAAATGATCACCCTGTATAGGGTTTTTTAATTTGCATGTGCGAATTTAAATGGGCATGTGCTTATTATTGCCAACACAATTTGGCAAGTATCAGGCCTTGATTCAGCATTGTTTAATAAATCTGTTTAACTATTTACACAATATGCAAAAATATAGACATATTTTTAAGAGAATAAATAAGATTCTATTCCAATCTGAAATGAAATACAAAAACTCTTTTTGTTATTTGAATTGTTTTTTCTTTATCGTAGCATGAAGTTTTAGAGAAGGCCATTTTGTAAAATTCCTTGTTTTACCAGCTGCACAAGATTTTCAAGTGCCAAATGAGGAGAGGAAAAAAGTTTTAAGAATTTTTTTCCCCAGTCATTTGTTTTAACACATAAGTAGGGTTATGACTATATCTGGGGAAAATGGAATTATGTAACTCAAAACTGGCAGTCTTCAATGCTTATATTTTCAACCAATGGTCCTGTGGATAACTAGGTTATATCTTGCTGGCATGTCTGATTTAATTGTCTAGATTCTTGGACAAAAAAAAAAAACTCCAAAAAAAAGCCCAATTTTAGATTTTTTAAGCATGGATGGTAAAACAATTCAGATTCAAAAGGACTAATAATAGTAGTAAGATTTGCTACATTCTTTTTTTCTTTATGTACTGGTACACATATTTACTTAATACAAACATATAGTATCAGCAACAGAAGTATATACAGAGCTACAGGTAAGCGTTCTTTGGAATTGAGTATTTACCCTATTTTGTTTTACTAAATTGGGTAAATGCAAATTTTTAATTGGTTATCAGTCAATTGCCTATTGGTTAATGTTAATAACTTAAAATAAAGTTTTGAAAAATTAGTTTGCATTTTGTTACTACTAGATTTAGAGAAAAGTAGGTTTTATCATTAATCTAATTCAGTAAATACCGCCAAAAAGCATCTTCTCTGTTGCTCTGTATATATAGAAACATTATGTATATGTTGCAGGCCAGATTAGAAGTTAGCCAGATCTAGAATCTGGCTAGACTAAATTGAAATTCCAATCTGTTTTAGATCACATTAGATTCTGGATCTGATTAAATTCCAATCTGACCTACAACATACACAATGCAATTGGATGAAACAGTGCTAGTTTGTATGTCAATTTCAAGTTTTCGTTAAAAACTGTAGGGTTTCAGGTGTGCAGTGAGACTCCTTCATGTCATTGGTTCAAGTATCAGGAGCACAAACCAGATAACCAGAAGTCATTCACTACAGCTGTCAGGAAAGAGGTGAGGCAATTATGTCTTCTGTACATATGTTTGTTTATAGGCAGCTGCAAGGAGGTGTTAACCAGAATTTTTATTTTAACATTTTTTATTTTCATCAGCTGTAACAAAATCTCTCTGGTCTTGTTTGCTCCTCACCTCTGTGGATTCGAATCCAAGTCTTGGGACTTAAGATTTTCAAATGATGAAGCTTTCAAGATGGCTTGCTGTAGGACGGTGGTTCTACTTGGGTTTTCTCTCTGCATGAAAAATTGTACCGAGGTTTCAGTTTTGATGAGCTGGACATGGTGATATGACTGAAATACTTGCACATGTGACACTAAATATGTATTTTAACTTTTATTGTCTATCATAAGGCCAGCAATTAGCAGACTTTTCAATAAAAAAAGCCAGATTTAAATGCTCAACTTTTTATTTTTCCGTTTTACAGAAGAAGTTTGATTTAATTAGAAAGGAAGTCAGAGCCAATTTTGAAACACAATTTGCCTGTATTTAGATTTTGTGTAGACCAACATACCCACTGATTTATTTTTACCTGAGTTTATCTATAGACTAAATAACACTGAATGCACTTGCTTACTTCTCAGTTAGATTGGCTGTCAGACGTTAAAACAAAGTGTGTTTGAGCCAGAACAGTTCTTGTGCTGAATCAAGTTGATTTTAAAATGATTTAGCCTTTTGTAGAATTAACCTGTTTATGTTGTTTTACAGATGACGCTGTTACGCAACAGTTTACCGGAAGGAATTCTAGTCAAAGGATTTGAGGACAGAATGGTAAATCTAATACTAATTTTACCTGTATTCTAATATTGTACTGTTCTTGTCAAGAAAAGATATATTTGTTCCAGAATGACTCAAGAGAGAATATTTACTCTTCATAAGTAGCAGTTGACAGCCTGTGGGTCTGATGACATATTGATAATCCTAGTTATACACCAAAGTATCTAATCTGTAACAAGATGTGCTTTTCAATGAGCATCCACTGATTACATTCATATTTTAAATGACTTGTTTATTTTCCACTTTTCATAAAATGAGTTTTATTGAATTAAGTTTTAAATTACCACAGTTCAACTTCATTTTTACTGTGATTTTTTTTACAAGTACTTGGAGTTTAGAAGCATAGTTGTTTGTTAAAGAAATCTGCACAGACAAGTCATGTTTTATGCTCATCTTATTCTGGTAATGACATGGCTGGTTATTAGAAGGTACGATGTTTCTTTATGTGTATGTATTATTCTTTTATACTCTTAATAGTTATGAGTGGATCTATAGTTGATTTTTGATCCCAGCTGAATAGTACTAAGCCAACCTTAATTCATCTTATAGTATGTATCCATTTTATGTTTGTTCAAGGGTGTTTGTTGAAATTGGTTATTCCTGAGCATACAGTGCACACCCTGATCTTGTTCTGTGTTGTTTGATCTTGTTAATACCATATTTCTCAGGAGATAAAGAGCGCTGTGACGTGTTGTTACATACTTTTTCAGGACCTGTTTTCTGTTATGATAAAAGGTCCTGCACACACCCCATATGAAGACGGTCTGTTCTCGTTTGATGTTCAGCTGCCAGCAAACTTCCCATCATCTCCCCCAGTCTTTCATTATCTCTCCTTCTGTAATGAGAGACTCAATCCGAACCTTTATGAAGATGGAAAGGTCTGTGTCAGCTTACTGGGAACTTGGTCTGGCAAGGTAATTTGACATTTGAACTTTTATCTTTAGAATTCAGCTCGTATTGTAAAGCATGATATTGACCTAAGGGTTTCATTAAGAATGATTTTCAAGAGATTTTGTAACAGTTACACGCATTGTCTTATATATAATAAACGGGAAATATATAAAAGTCAGGAATTTTCTTTAAGTCCTACTTTGAACATTTCGGGGGTCAGATTCGCTATATAATAAAAATTCCTGTTGACCACATTCTGTAACTTAGAAAAAAGTAATTCTGTAAAATTATCTGTTTCTTTGTACTTTCAGGGAAATGAAGTCTGGACACACAAATCAAGTCTACTTCAGGTTTTAGTTTCCATACAAGGTGAGATGATGTTTGAGTTTTGTTTTGAGAGTTGACAGTTAACATACGTTACAAACTAGCAGTGATCATGTAAACATCTGCAATATCTAACTTATATGTAGTAAGCCAGAGAGTATGATCATAATATAAACTAGTGTTTTTTTTAGAAAAATAACACTTCAATGATTGAATCTTACAAAACTTGTTTAAGCTGAAAAATGATATCTACAAAAAGATGATCAAAAAATAGTGAAACTATGGTTATGGTATCTGAATATTCTCATATCATGCAATAAATTATTCATTTAAATATTGCTGGTATTATAGTTTGTTGTGTAAACGATGGTCATTTTCCCAGTCACATATTGTTTTAAGATTGAAAAGTTAAAATAGAATGATGAAGAAAGAGTCGCTTTTCTCTGACATCTCAGTTTTGTATCATAAATTCCCAAATCACTTGAAGAACAAAAATAGTAAGCTTTTTTGTCATGCTAACACTGCTTTCTGTTGACTTGATAGGAAAGATCTAAAGCAGTAACAAAAAACAACATAAGATGCAAAAGTAAAAGTAATAGTAAATAAACAAAAATTTGGGAACTCATTTGTGAGTTTACTTTTCAAATAGATAGGCAGTTATTAACAAATAATGGCTCGACCATTTTGATTTTGTGGTTCATGCTGATCACACTCACTGTATTTGTTTATTACAGGGTTAATTCTTGTTGGGGAGCCATACTTTAATGAGGCTGGATATGAGAAACAGCGATGTACACAACATGGCCAGGAGAATAGCCGCATGTACAATGAAATGGCCATTCTAAAACTGGTGCAGGTAATTGGACACCCTTTACTCACATTGTTTTGGTACTGACTTTATGCATGAGTCACACCACTATGTATTTTCAGAAAGCAATTCAACCTTTTCAAAAGCAATTCAACCTTTTCACTCATGAACATGCCTAAACGAATATGTGGGACAGGTTAAAATGCAGATAAGCCTGCACATCCGTGAAGTCTATTTAGGATCTACACTGTTTGTTTAATGCTTCATTAGGCTATTCCTGTGAAGAAGCAGGTAAAGGGTGTAAAAAAAACAGAGATTGAAGTTGTATTTGATAGGCAACATTTATGGCATGGCTAGTTCATGCCATACATATGGTAGATAGGTACAGTCTCTATTAGCTTGGCCCATTTCAAGTGGAGATGGACATACAAACAACTGCAGTCAGTTTATACATGTATCTGTTATATGTTTAGGTATGCTGATCTTGATTTTAGACTATGATATTCCGTAGTTCACACTTTCTTGTTACATTTTAAAAATTCCTTTGATATTAATATGTTGATGTTCACATCCTATACCTTCTGAAATCTTTTCTGTTTTATGAACTATAATTTTATTGATTAGAATTTCTTATAATAGGTTCTTCGAGACATTTTTCAAATGACTTTTTAACTGAGATTCTGTAGATTGTATTTAAGAGATGATTATGTGAACTGATAAACATGTTGTATAATGTTACTTTCAGAGATCTGTGATGTAACATTTCTTTATAATTTCAGTCAATGACAAAGATGACAGTAGCACCACCAGCTATGTTTGTTGAGGAGACAAGATCTCATCTAGAGAACCGTGCACAATGGTAAGACTACTGATTTCTTTGTTTGAGTAACTTATTTCTAACTTCAAGTGTGCAAGTAATTTCATCATTGAAAAGGCATTGAACAGCTTTTTATTTGCATGCCATACTTGGCAGGCAATTGCTAATTGTAGTCGAATTGAAACCCCACTTACAGGAGTTTTTGCTTGACTGGGAGGTTGATGTCACTTTATTGTGTAAATATTCAAATGCCTCTAAACAAAGGTTGGAGAATTGTAATCCAAACTGATAACATGTTTAGTCATTAATTCTCAGATTGGCTACAGTTGTGAGTTGAGTACCGTTAAGACATTCCCTTGGAAAACAGCATTAAAATGTTTCCAATAATTTTTGGGCTTGTAATAAAAGTAATATAAATTGATGATAATAATAATAATAGTTCATCATTAATCAGCTGTATCTTGTATCTTTATAAGCTGGGCTGGCCTACTTAGGTGTTGTTTATTTCAATGTCTACAATGAGGTCAACCACTTTGGGAAACAGATTAGACTAACATCAAGGACATCCAAATGCCTTCATGTTTTCATATCATTTTTAGATTTGCTTGAAACATTTATTTTTTATCTGACAGTTGTATTGATAGCTCTATGAACTTGTTAAAGTCCCTTTTAATGTTTCCTGGGTGTAGCCAGTACTAAGCAGCATAGATGAAGTGTCTTACTGAAAAACACAACAAGAGATTGTCCTAACGGGAATTGAACTGGGGACTACTATATTTACTATATTACATGTCCAACACACTGACCACTTCTTTTGTCATCCCCTTTTAAAATTGCCATGCACTTGTGATTGTTATCATTTGTATACCTGATTCATAAGCTTGATGCTGAAACAGGAATCTTATTTTAGGAATTGTCGTCATTCCAGAAATGGAATTTGTTGGTAGTGGTTAGGAAAAAAACTGCTCATTTTGACTTTCAA
>JAULCC010612460.1:0-10371 GCA_032358795.1 Nuttallia obscurata
TTAATTAGCTTAGGCATACAGCCCATCGCTTTTGGATATACAAATACAATTGCATGCCACAAAGAAATTAGTTATATTACAATATTATATCACATGAAAAAATCACATATCAATGAGTCAAACAAAGCATTGGAACCTCTGCTATAATTGTAATAAAAATTATATTGAATTTGGAAATTTAGTGCAACTTTGGGGTGCAAAATAAGCATATTGTATGTGAAAATGTGTTACTTAATAAATATTACATAACATTAAAAATATTAATGATCATGCTTAGAAAATCTTATATTCGGTACTGACACTATTATAACATAGTACATGCGAAGTTTCATTAAGATCTGGCTTTTGGGCCAAAACAGAACCTGGCCTTTAGAATTTTAGCAAACAATCACTTTTGTAGCAGTCAACATTGAGGCACTGTAAGTATTTACTTTAAAGTTTCCTAATTGTTGTTGCAGAATGTATCTAGCTTGACACCATTTTCTTGCAAGGACAATACATGTACATTTGTAATTCTCTTACCTTGGACTGTATTCAGAACTGTTGGTAAATATCTCAAGGTCTAAGAGGCCTTGAATAGGTTTAATATGCAAAGAGAACTGAGGTTATCTTATTTCATTGTCAAGATCTGTGTACTTTTCTTGATACATGGGAATGACCAGGATCAATGACCTTGAACACATATTGGAGGAAATAAAATTTGTCCGAGTTGCATATTCACACTTTTTGGCTTCTATATGACCTTCATAAACTGATATAAACAGCTTTGATAGTGGACATTTAATATTTAAATGCATAGATATTAACTTTTAGACCCCAACGAAAGAAAATGTTGTTGTTGCTGGTTTTTTTTTTTTTTTTTTTTTTTTTGTTGGGGGGGGGTGGGGGAGGGTTGTTATATAAGAGTCGCCCTGTGGTCAGTCGATCCATTTCATTTTTCTTGCCCAGAGTTCCAAATAATTAGAAAATTGATAAATGGATTTTATACTAAAATTTGATTTTATTCATACAATGGTCAGGCACAATGAAATGGGTTGTGAACAAGAACCATAAGTTAAGTGTGACTAATTACAGAGCTATTGCCCTTTGTTACTTTTTCTTGTCCAAAGCATAACTTGAATATTAATGAATGTAATTCAATACAACTTTATACAATGGCAAGCACAATGAAAGGAAGTACAGTGTTCAAGAAACATAACTCTATCTTGACCAATTACAGAGTTATTGCACTTTATTACTTTTCCATGTTCAGAGCATAACTTACAACTTCATACAACTTAATACAACTTCATACAATGGTCAAGCCCAATGTGAGGAGGTGCAATGTACAAGAACCAAAATTGTATCTGGACTTATAACTGATTTATTTTCCTTGTTACTTTTTCTTGCCATGAAATAAAATGAAAATAAAGGAATGCAGTTTAACACAGTTTGATACAATGGCCATGAAAAATAAAAGGAGTGCAGTGTTCAAACACCATAACTCAGTCTTCACTTACACCAGAGTTATAGCCCTTTGTGTATTAGAATTCAATGAAACTTTGCATGGAAGGTAATCATAATGAGATGATTTGTATTTTGTTATAATGTTCCACTTTGATGAATTTTGATAGAGTTCTGGTAATTGTATCTTTTTTCTATTAATTTGTTATCAGCTCTATTTCTCCATGAACACTGATAGAATTCAGTTGAACTTTACAGGAATGTTAATCATAGTAAACAAATTAATATTTTGACATGATGATCCACTTTGATGATTTTTTTTATAGAATTATGAACCTATGCATATTTTTTTTCCTTAATTCTTTTTCTCCCCCTTGCTGATAAGATTTCAACTAACTTTAAGAAATAACATAACAATGGTGATCATCATTATTTGCAGTAAGAATTTAATCCCAAAGATAAAACAAAGGACTAATGTCTTGAACATTCATTTTTTTGCAGGAGAAAGTATTTTTATATTTTTAAAAAAGAGGCGCCATCTGCTTCTGTGCATTTGTGTGTGCATTTATTATTTCATGTCCAGGCTGAAAGTCTGTCATGCTTGGGGAAATTTTGAAATATCCTGTCACAAGTGTTAGTAAAAATTTACAAGTTGCCTCGTTATATACTTAAAGTACTACTGAAGGGCCAATGGTTAATTTGATTCTTTTGCTCTGTTACAGATCCAGAGGTGTTACAAGGTCACAGGGATTACAACCAGGTGGTTCTTGATGTAAACAGATCTCTTAAAAGGTTCCCACCAGGTAAACTGTATGCTCTTGCTTTTTTAACCCTTTTTGTGCCAAATTTTCAAAAGTCATCTGCTGAACTCTCAACTTCTTGAATTTTGTTTTGTTATGTCAGTAAATAATTGAAGACAATCGACTGAACCATGGTGAGTGCAAACAATGTTGAACCCTCATTTTTGTCGAGCCCCTCTGTGAGGGAGCTAGACATAGCCATCCTAATAACTATTAAAATTGAGTGTATGTGTATGTGTCAGTCCATTCGTCCCTGCGTCCTTGTGGGGATGTGTGCATGTGTGTGTCCGTCAGATTTTGTCTGGGCTGTAACTTCATTGCTGATTGAAGGATTATAAAATGAATTGGCACAATTGTTCACTGGCATAAGTGGATGTGTCGCATAAAATGACCAAGTTTCTACTTTCCTGGTCAAGGCCACAAATTGAGGTTGAAGGTTAAATTTAAGACTAAAAAGGCTTGTCCTGGCTGTAACTTCCTTGTTGATAGAAGGATTTTCAAATAACATGGCACATTTGTTTATTGTCAGAAGCCGATGTGTTGCATACAATAAACAGGTCTCTACCTACCAGGTCAAGGTCACAGGTTGAATTAAAGGTCAAATTTAAGAATAAGAAGGTTTGTCCGGGCTGTAACTTCCTTGCTGATTGAAGGATTTTCAAATAATTTTGCACAATTGTTTAAAATAATAAAACAATGTGTCTCAAGCAAAAAGCAGGTCTGTAGCTACAAAGTCAAGTCACAAACTCCAGTCAGAAGTCAAAATAATGTTGAAAATACTGTCATATCACACTTCGACAACATTGCTGTTACTGTTCTGACAGGCATATGTTAGGCGAGACATGTGGTCTGTGACTATCCTTGTTTTATAGGTCTATCATAAGTTTATAACAGCTGAGACAATTATGCTTTTTATCACTGGTTGTAAAAGGGTTAACTCCTCTATGAACATAGTCATCTAGTGAAAACATTACTCACTTTTCAATTTAAGCCTGGCCACAGGTTTGAACACCAGCCAGGTCACAGACCTTTGGATTTGTGACTCTCATCATTGCCGTGATATGGTCACTTGTCTGTATGTGTTGTTCCATATGATGAAGTTTTCAAATGGTTTGCTGAGTGTAACATAGTTGTATCTTATTTTTTATTACATATTACCAGTAGATATGTTCTTAATGAACTGATTTTCTTTTGAGGACGCTAGTTAGTACAGGCCTGGTGCCTATAAACATTTGACCTTAATTATAAGAATGTTCTCAAGCATCTGATTGGTCAGATTTGAGTATATATACTCAGATTCTGGTAATCCTATTGGCTGAATCTGAGCATATCCTCAATCTGACCAATCGATGCCTGAGTATGTTCTCATACTCAATGTCAAATGTTTATAAACATGGGGACTGGTTAAGACACCCAATGTTATAAGTTAGATTGACTGCCATGATATACATGAAATGTTCTTGTGTGGGTGAAATCTTCCATTGGGACTTATGTTGCAAGAACTTATGGCCTATTTACTTTTAATTCTTTCGGTGATAACTTTGTTAACAGTTTGGATCCAGATTGGCTGCCGAAAACACAGCATCTGATCAGAGATCCAATCTGTTATCTACTCAAATCATATTTTTTGTAAAATTGCAAATTTAAGAATTTTGGTAGACAAAAACTTATCCTGCAGACAACAATTCAGCACTGGAAGAGTAATGGTGCAGACAAATTGATGAGCTATTCTAAACTGCTTTTGTCTTGTCATGTTTCAGGTATGGATGAGGACATACGTCTAGGTTTACAGGACCAGCTAGTAGACCTCATCATGCGTGTGCTGGTCAGACATGATGAACTACACTACTACCAGGTAAGGGTTGGACAATTTCTTTTGAAAAATATAGAAATTGATTTATCACTATTGTGAAGCAGAATCCAATTCCTGAGATCATAAAAGTATCTGACTTGACCCTTAGCCTGCTGAAAAAAATGTCGTCTGCTTAAATTGTCGTTTGCATGGATTTTAAAATTCATCAAATTTGCCCAATATTTGGAGAAATAATTGGCCGAGTGTCAAACAGCTTGGATGCAGATTAGACACCGAGTTAATCAGTGTCTAATCTGGATCCAAGCTGTATGCATATTCTATTACAGTCGCCCTTAGCAGGCTAAGGTTACTTTTTCAACATTCATTCAACACAGTTACTGTTGTCTACTAAATTGTCATTTTGTGAAAAAAATTGCTTTCATCTAGATTTTTGTAGAAATAGAACCTGACAGTAAAAGAGTATGGATTCCTTTGTTCACAAAACATTAAAAATCAAGTACAGGATCAGGATCAAATAAATATTTGTCAATATCTTCAACACACTGTCTTTGACATATAAGATAATTTAACCTATGTTACAGAAAGTCGCATAGAAATGATTGTCAATATCTTCAACACACTGTCTTTGACATATAAGATAATTTAACCTATGCTACAGAAAGTCGCATAGAAATGATTGTCAATATCTTCAACACACTGTCTTTGACATATAAGATAATTTGACCTATGTTACAGAAAGTCGCATAGAAATGATTGTCTATTTCTTCAACACACTGTCTTTGACATATAAGATAATTTAACCTCTGTTACAGAAAGTCACATAGAAATGATTGTTTATATACAAATAGTTAAATTCTTATTAAAATTGCATTAGAAGGGTTGATTCTGACTTTTAAGGTTGATCCAAAAGTTGATCCTGATTTGATAAGGATCAATTGAATATTTTACATTTTTTTCATCACTCATCAATGAAACATTATTTTAAGTTCAAATCTTTTCCAGCTCAAAGGTTAAGGTCACTGTTACTCAAAATAGCATTTTTATTTCAAGGTTATTTCATCTAAACCAATTAGTTAGTTTTCAAATAACTTTTCAAAACATTAGTGTTCCCCATTAGAAGTTGATTTGACATGCTAAGACAGCTTCATAGGACCAAGGTCAAGGTCACTTTTAGAAGATCATGTTGATCTAGTGGGTTTTATCAGCTGGAGTTTATTGAATAAATAAAACAGTGCTACATATGTATGGCACATGCATACTTCAGGAAAACAATTGTATGAGATTATAATTATTGGCATACAAACTACTGTTCAGTACAGATAAATAAAATATTCAAACATTTTGTCCAGCTCATTACATGTGGAGGAAGACCCCAGGGGACCCCTGTGCACTATTTAAGGCACAGAGTGCACCTGGGTAGAACCACAGACCTACCGCAAGCCAGCTGGAAGGCTTCCTCATTTGAAAAATCTGAGGTGCCCAGACCAGGATTTGAACCCACAGCAGTGAGGGGCTGAGAGATTGCAAGTCAGTGACTATAAAGACCTGGTCACGGTGGCCCTCAACAAAATTTTTGTTAATTTTGGTTAATTTCAACACAGTTTCTTAAATTTGAAAAATACCTATACATGAAACAAAGAAAAAGAGACATTATGGTCTTACGCTAAACCATCTGTATATCAATTGTTTACTTGTTTATTTCAGGGTTACCATGGCATCTGTATATCAATTGTTTACTTGTTTATTTCAGGGTTACAATGGCATCTGTATATCAATTGTTTACTTGTTTATTTCAGGGTTACCATGACATCTGTGTAACATTCCTTTTAGTTGTTGGAGAAGATGTGGCATTTGCCCTGGTGGATAAATTATCGCTTAACCATCTCAGGTAAAAATTCTACAAAAAATGATGGCATTTCCAAAAAGGGCTGGGAGTTGGTTAGGGTGTCCTGTATAAGTGCTCTACCATTGCATTGATGTCCTGTCAATTTTGATATTGAAAATGATAAACCGTGACAGGGCAATGAGCACATTGATCATGCTTAAGTCAATATTAACCTTGTCCAGTTTTTTATCTTGTCCAGTTTTATCTTGTCCAGTTTTTATCTTTTCCAGTTTTTATCTTGTCCATTATAAGTGATTTACATTGCATTGATCCCTGTCTGTAAGGGCAATCTGTTGAGTAACATCCTCATAAAGTTTGTAAAACTTCATGAAAATCTCATTTACAATATTTTTATCGCCATGGAGCAGTTGAATTTGTAGAACAATCTTCACGCAAAGGAACAGCTGTGGAGAGCTATCACTGTAATTGTTAAAAACTTGCTTTTGCAATCACAGAATTAAAAAAATTCAATTAAAAAATGTTTTGGAATGGACTTAAAAGTGCTTGTCATTTGGTGTTTTAGGCATGGATGTGTCTTATTGCCTGGTTTTCTTTCCTATTGATATCAGAGACCCTATGAGAACCAACATAAGCAGGTCCTTGTTTAAAATGACCTTGATTTTGAAATTTGACAGACTTTATATTTGCTAACATAGACTGGTCCTGGATAATAATCCTAGATTTTGAAATTTCAGAGGCATTATAGATGCTTACATAGACGAGGCTTTATAGATACCTATATAGACTGTTCCTAGATACTTACCATTTATTTTGAAATCTCAGAGACTTTTTTGATGCTTACATAGTCTTGTCTTTGTATTAAATTTCTCTTTATTTTAAAATCTCAGAGACTTAATGACTGCTTACAAAGACTTTTCCTAGATTTTGAAATCTCATTGACCATTGATGCCAACATAGTCTGGTTTTTGCATTATGTTTCTCTTGATTTTAAAATTTCAGAGATTTCATGGATGCTAACATGGAAAGGACCAAACACATGTTGAACTATCTATATCCATTATTGGAGAGGGTTAATCCAGAGTTGTGTGACTTCATGGAAAGGTAGTAGATATAAATGTCGGTGTTATCTCAGGCTTAAGGAAGTATAAGGTGTTGCCTACGTGCAAACGTGCATTTGTCTGACAATAGTACTATACATGTAAACAAGGTCTTAGGGAAGACACAAAATCCATAAATGGTCCATTTACTGGACTCTGTACTTGCAAAACTCAGTATTTCTTAAATCTCTTGAGCTAAAGCTTAGTTTGATTTTCATAAATGGACCTGACCAGGAAGTTTGAAATATTTTTGATTGCATTTGGCATGAGAAATATAATTGTATTTGGCAAGAGAAATATAATTGTATTTGGCAAGAGAAAGATCAAATTTGCTGATTGTTTTTACAAAGGAACTACTGTTGGATGAAATTGTGAATTTCATTTTGAATTTAAAAAAGGGTTGATATGAGAGAGTGACCAGATCATGAAAAAGTGGATTGAGTATATCATGAGAGTAGAAGTGTTAAAATAAATTTTTATGGTAGGTTGAATCCCAGTTTGTTAATGGAAATATCTGACCCTTTTTTATCCCAACTCCCAACCAGAAGCCAAGTCATGGATCTAACCAAGGAAATGTAATTGGTGTCGTATCTATTTGTGCCCTATAAAAAACAGATTAAAGAACCAAGGGGTTTTCTCAAAACAAGCTTGGGTGTTGCTCCTTGATTCCTTGTTCAGTATCTTAATCTGTATCATAAAAATAAATTTTAGAAATGTCTATCATTGACTATACACAGCTAATGTTATTGGCTAAATAAAATACTGACTTTAGATAAACTTTGAAATATGATATATTCATTATGGCAATGTAAACTTTGGTGATTTTGTGTTGTCTTTTTGTAAGGAAAGAGGCCTATACATAGGGATAACAGTCTGTCTGTCATGGAAACTTGATGTTGGCTTAATTTTGTCATCTTTTCATGAGTCTATGACAATACATATATCATAACATATAAAGTATATGGATCACATTGAACAGAATTTGTTTCTTTGTGTATGTTTATAATAATATGGAACCTTTAATATTGTCTATATTTTTGCCATTTCTTAAAAACGTTTATCAAACTTTAGCTGTCTCTTACAGGAAAGGGCTTTTGGTAGGCTCTTACACCACTGAGCTCCTGGGCTAGGCTCTTACACAGAGAACACCACAGAGTTCTTTAGCAAGACTCTTACACCACAGGGCCACTGGATCAGGCTTTTAAACTAATGTATTCTAAGACATCTTTCTTTGAAGGTCAAGCCAGTTATGGTATGGGGGGGAGGAGGGGCCTCCTTGGACGAGTGGTTATAGTCATTGACTTCCAATCTCTCAGCACCTCACCGCTGTGGGTTCACATTCCGGTCTGGGTACTTCAGATTTTTCAAGTGAGGAAGCCTTCCAGCTGGCTTGCGGTAGGTCAGTGGTTCTACCGGGCTGCACTCTGTGCCTGAAATAGTGTACAGGGGTTCCCAGGGGTCTTTCTCCACCTGCAATGAGCTAAACGTCGTGATATGACTGAAATACTGTTAAAGCGACGTAAAATTCCAAATAAAACAAAACAATAAAAAGATTATGGTAGGCATTTTTAGGAAGTTGATTCTGATTTGATTAATATCTACCTTCTTTCTCCTTCAGGTCGGAGGTTGGCACAATATTCAGTCTAAGCTGGTTGATCACATGGTATGGCCACGTCTTGCCAGATTTACGTGATATTGTACGGTGTTATGATTTCTTCATAGCCTGCCATTCTCTTATGCCAATCTATTTAGCTGCTGCAGTAAGTAATTCCTTAGCAACCAAATTGAGTAACAAGTTGAAATTTTTTAATTTCGCTGCCATAAGCAAAATGTTTTTATAGTATTTACAGCTGTTATGAACGCATTAAACTGATTTCAAAGAAAACAAATTCTGAATGGTTTGCACTCTCCATTGGTCAGTCAGATTTCAATAACTTTCTTAAATAAAGAAGTACTAATTCAGAAATTTTGAATTTTAGAAGGGGACATTTCAGTGTTTTGTGCCATAGGGGTTAAAAAGAAAATGTTGATAAAATTTATTTCATTTGTTTGATTTAAATTATTTGTTCATCAATAGAACATAAGTTGTTATTGCAGATACTTACAAAAGCATAACTAACAGAACCCTTTAGTAGCTGTAAAATACCTTCTAGTTGTCACATCAAATATCATCTCCCTTTACAATGTGTCACTCCATTTAGAGTTTTCTCCCTTTATCATTATCTAAACTGTTGATTTGTGTCATAACACTTGATACTTTTGATTGATTTCAGATAGTTTTATTTCGTGAAGAAGAGGTTTTATCTAGTGAATGTGAAATGTGTGTATTACATGGACTTCTGTCAAAAATTCCAGAAGATTTACCATATGAACGTTTAATAGTAAAAGCCGGACAGTTGTTTCTACAATTCTCACCAGATGAACTCGCCCATGATGCCATCTTAAACTTTAAAAAAGCCCAAAGGTAATAAAAGACAAGTTTCTTTTACTTTGTTTGACCATTTTATGTGTTGCAAGATAGCAAAATTAGATAAAAAATGATTAACCAAATACTGCATCATACCCAGTGTCAATGACATACAAGAAAAATCTTGACCCGTATCAAGTTGTTATAGTATAATTATAACAAGTATTTTCAAAAGAAAGCTGTAAATACATTTGGTATAATGTAAATAAAGTGACTTAACCAAGTAAGATTTTAGAAATATATACCTCAAGGGAATAACCTGTATTACCTGTTTATAGAACACAGAATTTCTCATGCATTTTTTGAAATTGGACAAGTGATATGTCAAAACATGTACTTGTCCATTCTGAAAAGTGGTTTTACATAAACTTGTCTTGACCAGAATTTTCATGGACATTAGGACAAGTTTTAATTCTGATACCTTCATAGTGTTAAAATGAGTAATTTACTCTGAAAGTTCTGTAGTGAACAATCCATTTAGGACTATAAGGCCTTGACAATTAAGGCAATCTTAGGGATATGAGATTTTAGAATAGGACAAATTGATATCCAAGTTATGATCACTGTTATTTTTAGTCCAAATATGTAATTGCTTTTTTTACTATGTTCAGATATTTGTCTGAACATTTATTTTCACCCGCTAAATTTTGATGGACTCCTTTTTTGTGTGGAATGCCAGGTAATAAGAGTAGGAATACTGGGAATTAAAAGTAGAAATCGGCAAGGGACACAGTTACAACGGTTACTGTCAAGGCCTGTCTGTGATGTAGTTGTTAAAGATAAAGGTCGTCAGTATGGGGCCTCCGTGGCCGAGTGGTTATAGTCATTGACTTGCAATCTCTCCGCCCCTCACCGCTGTGGGTTCGAATCCCGGTCTGGGCACTTCGGATTTTTCAAGTGAGAAA
>JAULCC010612570.1:0-10371 GCA_032358795.1 Nuttallia obscurata
CAAACAATGGAAAATTGTTGTCCCAATTTATTTCAGTGTACTGTAGTACTTAGAAGTTCAGAGGTGATAGGTAACACACTGTACTATAACAGAATATGACATGGGTATATTGAAGAGAATACAAGGCAGGTCATGTGATAAAAGAATATCTTCAAATTACAGGCAGTATTATATGTATATATGATATCTATAACTCATGTGTTACAATCCACAATCATAAACCCATAGCCTGCTGAAAACATGTCGTCTGCGTAAACTGTTGTCTGCCTAAATTTTAAAATTCATCAGAATCTCCAAATATTTGGAGAAACGATTGGCCGAGTGTCAACCAGCTTGGAACCTGATTAGAGACCGAGTTACTCAGTGAAAAAAAACAATTAGTAGATAAGAATGCCTATAGGCCATAAACTGCTCTGTGTTACTTCAGCCAGAACTGAAGAATTGCCTCAGTCTGGACAGTTATGTGGTCAGTCCCTGCGGTGTCCTTGATTAGATGATGTCTAATACCCTATAAAAACACAGGTAAAAACACAGACAATACAGCATGCCAAAATGTCCCATCCAAAAATAAACTACCAAATGTTAGGGTGTTGACTTTAAATAGCTTACTTGGCTGGCCATGCAGACTGCAAGTATGCGTATGCAACAGGGATGGTCCACAGACGCCATTACCCGGGCCTCCTCTAACATGTTTTGTGCTCCTGTTCCGTCCTGCAAGACCTTAATGGCAACGGGTAAACGCACCTCTTCTGGGGTCCAGAATCCCTTCATAAGATGATAATTATCATAAATACAAATAATTATGGAAATATAAGGAGTTACCCGTTAGTGATGTTATCATACAGGGACATTGTTTTAGCTAATATGCCATCATTTAGGTTCATCAGTTCTTGGTGGCACTGATAGACCTTGCCTCTATCCTTTAGTCATGTATACAGAGGGTAATATTTCTCAGTAAAGATTTTTCTATTTACTTTGTTAATTGATGATCTTAAGTAACCTAACCCTCCCATCTCTTGTATTTAATGTGTTTGTGATTTACAGTGTGTGTGTGGATAAGCTCTTCTTTGCTTTCCTTTTTGTTATTTTCAGTCACAGTTGAGGCCCAGTATCCTAGAGCTATCTTCACTGCTTCAGTAACTCTAGTGTGCCCAACACAATTATTGTTGAATGCCTGTTAAAAATGTTCCAGAAATAAATCAGTTATCAACTTTACATCCTGTTAGATATCCTATTAGACATTAGAGTAGAACAATCAAAACTAATCTAACTTACTCAGTCCGTGCACGTTATGTCATCTGCTAATGCTAGTTAGTTGGGACGGTGGTCTAGTGCTAGTGTAACCAGGTGAGAAAAGTTGCAGCCGACTCAAACCAGGGGCCTTTGGTTTACCGTACCCATGCTCTACCAGGAGCACAAGTATATATGCTGATTAATAATTCCCAAGGTTTTATCATTCTAGAACTTATAGTTTCAGATTAACATGCAACACACACTTAAAGTTTCATATTATTACAACATCAAGGCCCATGACTCTGTAAATATTCATTGCAGTTGTATTAAAATACCAGGTGCACATGTTAACAAACTGATAACTAAGTTTCTGAGGTATTATATCACTTTAGCATTGATAGTTTCAGAGTAACATGTGACACAAACTTAAAATTCCATATTTTCACAACATCAAGGTTCATAACTCTGTCAGTGTTTAGTGCACTTCAATGAAAATACCCAGGTGCACAAGTTCACACTATGAATGATATATCCATGAAATTTCAAATCTGTAGTACAAATGCTTTAGATTTATGTGTGACACAAAAATTTCAGGATGTACCCACATACATACATACAGACAGCATCCGTCCATACAAACAAACAAAGGCATTTCCCCCCCCACACACACACACTCACATTATATTGGTGGGGCTTAAAACTACCTAGGAGCAATTTTGAGGACATTTTGGTAGAAAACCCAGATGTATTGTATCCCTATGTCCACTTAATGAAAGTTTAGAAACTCCTGAAACATGCCCAAACTTTACGAGTTTAAATATTTAACTTACACATAATATTAATATTGACGCTTAGTTACAGATCTTCTATACCACTGTAAAGTTACATTGGCAATAAAAAAAATCTCCATTATAGCACCAAAATCAAATCTGTAAGAACCAGGCAAGTAGTGAAGCCATTACTATCAATGTTCAAGTCTTTGGGCTGACCTGGCCAGAGACGCTGCCTCCCACACATGAGGCCAACACTAAATCTTAGCTAACCAGGCGATATTTAATATTCTATTATCAAGAGTTGTCATACAAATCCCTATCTGATTACAGAACTATATCCGTACCTTGAAGACAGTACCAAAGGCTCCAGACCCGATAATTGCTCCACGTTTCAGTTCAGATTCTGGTATGATTCTTAGTTGGGAAAGATCTGGCCTGGCAAGTGTGGGCGTCAGGGGCTATACAGGAAGTAAAAGTACATATGATCAACTTAACACAGTAAATAGTCTGTCATTGTGATCAGTTTCATTATCAATCATTATCAGATTTCATGCTTAGGTCATGTGTATGTACTACATGCTTAAGTAATGTGGTGAAAAAAATACCATGCTAAATTACTACATGCTCTAATAGTGCTGTGAAAATTACACAATGCTAACTACTACAGGTACTGGTACTGCTGTGCTAATTCTTTAACAAAACCTTTGACTTTTGGCTGGCATATTTTTTCAAATTATCTCCACTGAAAGTAGAGGGAGACCGTTGTGGCCATATGACTTCCAAACCATCATTCTGAAATAAACCAAGGAACTGAATATGATGCCATTGATTTCTACGCATAAAACAATCTGAGTGATTTTGTGCCATAAAGTTAATGAAACCAAAGTGGGTTTTGTTGTAATTTACAGACTTGTCATAAATCAAAAGATGATATATTTTTTTAGATGTATTCATAGTTAAGAAATTGTAATGATTCAACAGGTATTAGAAAAATAATCAGGAAATTTGGAAACCTTAAATATATCATTGTGAGCATTTATTTCCCTTGCTAACATGGACAAAGATGAATCAACAACAAACTGGACCTGTAGAAGTCATGTGAACATAGAAGCACTAAAGTTCAAGGATAATTTGCATTTTTTATTAATTTATCTACCAAGCCTTAATAAACCTCAACAGATTTGATGGTATATAGCCCCCTTTAAGGTGAGCCATTTTAGTACAATTTCATAAATAAATTTCCATTTCTTCTCCACCAAACCTTATCTTGTGGGTACTCTTTAAGAATCGCCTTGATGAGAAGATTCTGTAAAGTACCCACAAGATAATATTTGGTGGAGAAATATGGAAAACAGACTTGATGTATTTCTGTGATAAGCCTCCTATCTGGAGCTTTGTAGATGTAGCAGTAACATGGTAACATGTCAACCCAGGGGTCGCTGGTTTGATCCAAGCCTCAATCTCTGTGTTAAATAATTTTTGGCATTTCGACAATATTGTCACTTTTCTCCCACTGCTGTTAAACCTTTAGCCTGCCAAGGGCGACCATGAAAGAATTAGCAAACAGCTTGGATCCAGATTAGATGCCTAGCAACTTGGCGTCTAATCAGGATCCATGCTGTTTGACACTCGACCAATTGTTTCTCCTAATATTGGGTGATTCTGATGAATTTGAAAATCTGGGCAGACGACAGTATAAGCAGACGACATTTCTTTCAGCAGGCTAAGGGTTAAAGTGGGAGACATTGGTACTTGTAGGCTGATATGGTTTATAGTACTGAATAAGTTATCCCAGGAAATTGATAAGGTTTGCTGACAGGTTGACATAATAGTGACATTTTGTTTCAAGAGAAATAGCCTTAAAAAATTTGCCAAAACACCAATTAACAAATTAAACAAACCTCTTCCTCTACAATGCCTGCGATTTTGGCAGTCAGTAATACAGAGGTCATCTTAGCCCTCTCCCTCTGTCTCCAACAGAACACAGATATTAGAAGTAAAATTGCAGCCAAAACTCCTCCACATACGGGTAATACTATGACCTGTACCTTTTGCCATTCCGTTCTGAAAAAATATAATTTTTTCAATGAACAAGAAAACCATGAATCCATCATGGTCCTGTAATCACTCACCTGAAATTTCCACATTCAAAATAAGAAACCCTATACAGGGTAATCTTTAGTAAAATATTGATAGCTAGCCAGTACATTATCAATGTTTGGCAGAAAATATGTAAGCTCAAGCTAATGCATGATTTTCAGAGTCATCACAAAATAAGCATATGTATACAAATGTATGCATAGAGAGCGACATAAAATCTAATCCAAAGGTCGCTGCTTGAACAACAGTCAAGACTGTCATTTAATGTTAGAAACATCAGGGCACTTTAAAATTTTCTTCAGGAAGTCTTTCAGCTGACTTGAGGTAGGTCAGTGGTTCTACCCAGATGCACTATGTGCCGGAAATAATTTACAGAGGTCCCCCAAAGGTCTTCTTCCACCAAAAGATGAGCTGGACGTCCCGATATGACTGAAATACTGTTAAAGCAACCTTAAATTCCTAATAAACAAACAAACAAAATATCTAAGATTAAGCTTGTATTGTTTCAGAGAGGAAGACGTTTTAAGATTTTATTATGTAAATCTATGTATAACTAGCTCCACCCACTGGCAGCCATGTTATTAAACAAAACACTCAAGCAATTTTAAAGATTAATTTCAGCCCTGTCACTCTGTAACAAAAATAACTCATTCAGGTTTTCATCTTATTTCAGACTCATATTGGGAGGTGTTTTAGACCTTTGGACCTACAAAAAACCATTCCTGGTTATATTTTGCTTTAAACCTGTCTTGCTTACTTAAAATAGCCCTAAAAAATCACTTCCCACAAATCTTCACTAATTGCTTATGTAACAGGCTCATATTTTCATTCCAATTGTTTTCATGTTATTTTACCTGTTTTCTGATGTATTTGCAATGCAAGGGAAATAATCCTTGCTTAGCTATAAGGGATTTGCTTGTCAGTTTATACCATGAGTGATTTCCCTTTACCTATTTGCCTTGTTCTCGAGACAGGGAAATCATTCAATTCTCATTCAAAAGTTACTCAAGTCAGCTGATTAAAACTGCTAGAACTTCAGTTCATTGAATGTTTGTGTCAGGGGTGGACGTCTCTTACAACAGAAATAGTTTATCATAATTTATCAAGTTCAGTTGGAGGGAAAGTGATGTTTAACTATTTGCTTAGTATTTGGTTTTATCAACTGGTTCAGGTTTGAAATGGTTGAAATGTTTTTAAGCTGAAATTCTGTTAATTTGTTTTCTCGGTTGTGTTTCATGAAATGACATGCATTGAGTCAGATATTGCATTTTATTGTTATTAATTTCTGTTAACAATTGCATAAATATCTGGTGGTTTAATTTTTTTTTTCACCCTAACTTGATTAAACAGAACTGGTGCAAGAGAGAAAGAAAGAATGAAGTTCCACAAACTTGTAAGTATAAAGACAACCTTTCATAATTCATATTAGATGTCTTTATATTTGTCTGATATTTGTAACATATGTCACTGATGTGATTTTATCATTTAAAGAAGTTAAACCCACCATGCACAGAAGAGTACTTTAGTACTTAAAATAAAGAACTAGTTTGTAAACATGTATGATATCAGAATTTTGTATGTAATTTAAATTCCATAGTTGTTGATAATTTGAGAATATATTTCTAAGAAAATATTCTGTTATGATTTCAGATTCTAAATTTTGTCAAGATGTATCCTCAAGATTGGTACCTATGAGTATAGTACAATAATAAAAGTATCAAATCCCGATAACACGGAGTTAGTCATGGCATCCGAATAAAGCATAAACCTATAAAAGCTAAGAGATAACACCTTGACATAAACCTGAACAATTTTAAACACTGAGTAATAAACTTACCTGAAATCTTTGGAGTTTTCTTTACTGATGTTAGGATGGGAGCTGTCAGCACATACAAACTTTGTCAGTGAATCCCAG
Organism: Nuttallia obscurata; assembly: GCA_032358795.1. Taxonomy (NCBI): domain Eukaryota; kingdom Metazoa; phylum Mollusca; class Bivalvia; order Cardiida; family Psammobiidae; genus Nuttallia; species Nuttallia obscurata. The sequence continues at coordinate 6,022 of JAULCC010612570.1, forward strand.
TCATTGTTTGGCACCATCACTGGTAGATGAGGTGGACATTTGGCTACACATTCAAACTGGAAACAAAAAACTATGTTTATGAATTGTTTTAAAACCTATAGACCTTTAGTTTAAGGATGTACTTGAATCACATGCCATTTATAATTAGAATGTAACTTCTGAATCTTATACATTAATGTTGAAACTGGACTCATGAAAAATACAAACAAGAGTTCACTAGTAGGGGTAATTTACGCTCAAAGGATATGGACATTGTGGACTGATTTTTTAGTGCTATATACTGCAGGTGTGCAGGAGATATGTGTGCCGAGTGTTAATCTTCATGTCAAGGTAGACAATTGTGGAAAATATTTGAATATTGGTCACAATGTTGTTGTCATTGAGTGGAAGGGAAATGTCCTCTTATTTACTATAAACCTACCTACCTTGACCATGGTTCATATGTTTAACATGGTAGAAAGTTGTGGAAATATATTGAAAATCTGTCAAAATCATGTGGAGGTTATGAATTGGAAGGGAAGTAGCTGACAGATGGAAGGCAGGATGGACAGACCTACAGACAGAAGCCAAGCACAATATTATTACCCTCCTTCATGCATAAAAATTGTTTTAAAATGGGTCTTTGTGCAAATTGTTATTTAGGAGCAATTCAAAGAAAACCTGTCACATGTGTATATTTTTTTCTTCACAGTTTTGGATATGATGTAAATGATGTATATTAATGTCAAATTTCAATACTTAACACTGGAGCCTACAAAGGAGGGAAATTAACACTAGTGCCTTTGTTGTTTGAAATGCATTCAAAATTCTTTAAGTCTACTTATATATTTATTTTTTTGATTACTTACTGTGTTATTTTCCAGACTATGTATGACTTTGAATGCTCTACAAGTGATACAGTCAGTGTTTTGGGGACCTCTACATTCTAAACACTGATCATGACATTTTAAGCAGGAACCATTGGTTGCATAAGTGAATGGAGGGCATTCTTTAATGCACACACTGTCATGCTTGAGGTAACTACAGACTGGGCACTTAATTCCTGGTCCAACACACGTCCTGCACAGAGGATCACAGGGTTGGCAGACCTGAAAAATTTATGCACCCACATGACTTAGTGAAAAGTTGCAACATGATTGCAAGAGTAAAGAGAAGTTATAGAATTTGAGTGAAAATTCATTGGTAACAAAGAGATAAAAACACAAGACAAAGAAACCGCCAGGTTAGCTCAAGTGGTAGAGCATCAGCTTTCGGTGTGGGAGGCCAGTCATTCGATCCCCGGCCGGGTCATACCAAAGACTTTAAAAGTGGCAGTAATGGCTTCCCTCCTTGACGCTCAGGATTTAGGGTTAGCATTACGACTGGTTTGTTGGTGTCAGGATAAAGCGGGGTTCAGACCCCATGTGTATCAGTGCTATACACTGGGCACATTAAAGAACCATAGTTCTCTAAAGAAGAGTTCTATGTATCCACTTCCCTCTCTTTGTGACGTCCATTAGCCCTAGCTGGCAGAAAGTGTCGTTAATCATACAAATACAAAACAAGACAAAGAAAAAGTTTCCTTAAGGCAAGATATCTGATATTCAAGAACTTTTGCTAATAATCATTTGATATTAAGTTTGAAAACATACTAAACCATCCGATTGGTCAGATTTGAGTATATGCTTACGATTCAGCCAATAGTTTTGACAGGATCTGAGCAGATACTAAAATCTGACCAATCAGATGCTTAAGAACTTCTCATACTCAAGGTCAGATTTTTGTAAGCACTGGGACAGAAAGAAATGTCAAACATTGCCTTTGTCTCCACATGATGTCATTGTAAATAAAAACAAACTTTAAGGTACACTCTGTTTTCTTGATTGAGTGTATTATATGTAGGATTTTCAAGTGAGTGATTACAGGACCATCATGGTCTTCTTGATATCATAGTCAACCTACATAGTACATACACTGTGGTATTGACCTTCAAAATGAACCAATTTAAACCAAACACATTGCCTTGGTATTATGCAATACCAAATTATCTGGAAAAAAGCTCTAGGCATGACAAAGTTTTGATGTTGACAAGATAGTTAAATGCCACTATCCATTGGTAAATTTTCCTCAACCACTTTAACAGGAAAACCTGGTTAACAACTAGATTTCTATTTTCTATTTGGATTTATCCAAAACTGACATCAGGTACATATAGAATTAATAAAACATCTTCTGGCTCTACCAGTACCTGCTTCTTATTCAGAGGATGGTTAGCCTGATTTGATCTGAAGTGTTGTAGATAATAGCCATCTGGACACCAGTCCTGATCTAAAGGCAAACAATCAACACTTCCATTTGAAGCAGTTTGATTAATAGCTAGTACACAACTGTTACATCCACCAATCTTCACAGTTGAAGAGGGACCAGTGCATCTGAAGTAATAAATTTCAATAACAAGTTATCAACTGGTGCACTTGAAGTGGCATATTTCAATTAAAAGTTATTATCCACGACTAGTTCACCTAAAGAAGCAAGTTTTAATTACAAGTTATTATCCATGACCAGTTCACCTTAAGTGAAATGTTTCAGTTAAAAGTTATCATCCAGTTCAACTGAAGTGGAAAATTTCATTTACAAATATATACATGTACCAGTTCACCTAAAATGGCATATTTCAATAAAACTAGAATATGACCCACGCTGACGCGGGTCACCAAATTCACAAAGCTCTTAGATAATAGACAAGTCTACAATCCTTGCAACAATATGATATCTATAAACTTACCAAATAACCAGGAAGTCTCTCTTTGACTATGTTTTAAATTATCTATCTATGGAAAAAATCATTTCAGAATACCACTGCATGCTAGATATACACTGTTGTTCCAAATAAAAAAAAGAATAAAAAACATCGGATCAAGATAAAACAGGGTATCAGAAGCAACTGATTAAGCTATTTTGCCTTCACACAATGTAGAATAATGTACACAGAAATAAACCAACCCTAACATCAACTTCAATAGATTACTGAAACTAATTGGCATAAGAATACGTAAACTGTTTACCTGTCAGTTTAGTTATTTGAATTTATCAACTCTTGAAAGTCCGGACTGATTGTCTATTTTGCAAAAAATCAGATAAACTAAACAAATCCCAACAGAATACTCAATGACATTAACAGTAAGAGCAATGTTGTGGTGATTCCACACCAAAAAGCCATGGCTGGTAAATACTGTTTTCTTTTCTGACTCAGTCAGAACTTCTCGGTTTATTTCGTATCCTACATCATACCTCGGATGCATTAGGTGGAAAAATATGCGCAATATTTGTTCAAGCATTTTCTTTGCCAGAATAAGAATACACGAAGAATAGTTCTTTTTGAAGACTATGAGAAAGCACGATTGGGAGGAAACTAAACAAACTTTTCTGCGTGCAAGCTGTCATTAAATGTCCCGTGCCATTTTAAGGTATAGAAAGTTTACGTATAACTAACTGACAACATTAACCAAATCCATACCAACTGAAGTGTCCTGTTTTTAGTTTAGAGAAATTAGTATGTCTGATCGCTTTACATGTCAAATTTTCAGTCTGCCTCATTTTATTGTGTTGCTCAAAGCAGAAATATAGAGTATACATTCTACATTCATGTCCAAAGATATTACGGTATCAAATGGGACTACTGCAAACAGGAATCGATACCTTCTGCATAAGAATTTTTTAATTTCGTTTTAGCGATAATTTCAAATGCAATTATTCCACTATAGAGACATTTAAAAAACAAACCTGTAATATCGGTAATTTTCAAATGAAGTGTAACACACTCGAATAAGTATAGACTTTTAGAAGAGGCACAGGACCTTTAAAGAAATGAATTTTGTTAAAAGAAGTCATGCCTATCACGTGCATTTACCCCTCTACACATGTTAGTGGCAAGCACTGCCATGCTTTTATCATGTGACCACAAAAAATCCCAACGGTACCTATGACAAAGAGAAAATGGCCGGAGAGCGGAACCCGAGTATGAGATATCCCAATTTCCAATTATAGATTTTCCCATATTAGAATTTTACAGATTCCCCTGAATTGTGTCCAAACTACTGGATTTCGTATCTGAGAGAAAACTACACAATTTCAATATGTACTATAATGTATGATTGGTTACTTTGGTCAGACAATACACCGTAAGGTCAGCAAATTAGGTTGAAAAATCAGTTTGTTTATTTAATAGTATAGATGTCATATACCAGTTCACCTGAAGTGGCAAATTTCAATTATACGAGGGCTGTTCGAAATGTATTGCTTATTTGTATCTTGAGGCTAAAAAATTAAACGTATCCCAAAAGTACTCATTTCATGCCCTCAAAGTACTCC
>JAULCC010612681.1:0-10370 GCA_032358795.1 Nuttallia obscurata
AAATCTTGGATCCGGATTAGAAGCCAAGTTTTTCAGCAACTCATCTGGATCCAAGCTGTTTGTATACCGTATTCTATCACAGTCGCCCTTAGCAGGCTAAAAGCTAAGATTGAACATGGTTTGAGGTTCCAGTACCTGACTAGTTCTATATAACACTGGAACTGGTATGTAGTAATGATAAGATAAGTCTATGGTTTTCAATAATTGGAACAGTAATAATATCAACCTCAGTGCAAAGTCTGATGAGATTTTACCATGAAAAGTGAATGAAAAAACTTGATAAAGCTCCAAAAATGACCTTTATCTGTACAGCATAGTTGTTTTACTGGACTAACAATTTCCACAATTGTAGATATCAACCCAGTGGTATATTTTGTGGCAAAAATATTCTGAACCATGAAAATGAAACCAAATAAAAAAACACAACTCAATACATGTTTCTAAAGCATTTTTTAGTTAAGGTAAAATCAGTTTTGTCCTGGTTCAGCATACAATCAATACTCATACTCAGGTGGGTTATTCTGTTTACCAACAGTAAATTAGCATCATAATTGTTTGTTTGTTAATTAGGAATTTAAAGTCGCTTTAATAGTATTTCAGTCATACTACGATGTCCAGCAAGTTACAGGTGGAGGAAGACCTGGGCGGAACCCTGTACACCGTATCAGGCACAGAGTGCATCCGGGTATAGCCACCAACCTACCTAAAGCCAGCTGGAAGGCTTCATTTTATCTTGGAAGAAGAATGGAAACTATTGACAGTTTCAAGTATTTTTGTTGCGTATTGTTGGTGCACAACTTCTTTAAAACTATGAATATGTATTTATATTCAGTGTAACCTCTCTTAAACAACCCTCTCTTGGACAATAACCTTTCTACAGAGGGCACACTGATGTAGTGGATAAGGCATCTGGCTTTAGCGGTCAGGAGGCTACAGGTGTGTGCCATGATTGGGAGCTTTCTCTTAACCTTCAACCAAGTACTGGTTCTCAACCCAGGAAATGGACTTGAAATGTTTCTAGTCCACACGCTTTCAACAAAATCAAGCTAAAATAAATAAATTTAAAGTAAGGACTGGCTCTGTCAAGGAAGCATACTCAGAAATGTTTCTATAAGCCAAAGGCTATCAAAATATTTGAGCTAAAAGAAATAGTTTTAAGCTAAACTTTCTTTTTAACAATATGGTAAAAATTATTTCTTATAGATAAGAACAACAATATTATATTTATAATAATCATATTTTTTGTTCCATACAGCCAACAGGGTGTCTGTGTGGAGAGGTTTTACTGTGCATAAACTAGATGTTTTAAATATGTGGTGATTTTTTCTTAGTTATTTAGTTAACCACTAAGGTGCTATCTTTAAAGGAATGAAATGTATTAGAATAGATTGTGTCAGCATGATGAAAGTGACATTTTTATACATGCCACAACATGGCAGAACTACCATTAGGAGAATAGTGTTGACCAAAACCCTTTGATGGAAATCATGTTAGTTGTTCAGGGTCTGGTGTAACTTTTCACCAGATTAACCCCTCCACTGCCTTACCCCAAGTTTTAAATCATATGCAAACAGCTTGAATCCAGATGAGATGCTGAGTAACTAGGCATCTAATCCACATTCAAGCTGTTTGCAAAAACATTAGTGAATCGGTGAAGTAAAAAAATGAGGCAGACGAAATAATGCCCATGTGTGGTATTGCTTCCGGCAGAGAAGGGGTTAATGGTGTTATATTAGTCTCAGAAACTTTCCAGCAAGAAATGTAGACCTGGATCATGTACAGGTTTTATCTGAGTTGAGACTGTTCTAAACAACTCTATCAGTATCTCTTTTGTCATATTGAGGCTAAAACTGATGTTGTCTGTGCAAAATAGTAATGTCTCTTGTTCTTTTTACATGTAGGATACTTCTTTATACTGTAAGTCCTCAATGTATTTAAACATTGTTTTAAAGTATTTCTTATTTGTCTAGCAGATATATTTTTTAATGAGAATCTCCATGAAACTGTCAGGATTTGCAATGAAGCTGGAAAAAATAGTTTTTAAAGTAATATGGTAAAATTAAGTAATGCAAAATTACTGCACAGGGAGTGATTTGGCACTCAAAGAGAAATTATTCATAACATTATTCAGTGTTGGTGTAATATATAGTTATTATTCATATTCAAAAGAAACAGCTCATTTTATTTCAACAATCTAATTCAGCAAACAGTGGCAGGTCTCATATACTGATGAGTAAATAATTCTAATGAGCTGACAAATACAACCTTTCAAAACTGAGTTGTGACACTGATAGTTTTGGAATATGTGTGACAAATATAAGTACAGCTTACCTGAAGTTTGCCATAAACAATTGTGTATCATTATATTAATGGCATACTTAAAGTATTTTAGTTGAAGGTCAATCCCTTATAAGAAAAAGTGTATGAATACTGAGTGTTCAGGGCGATGCAAGGGAGATAACTAGAGAATCATTGTATTTAATAAGTTTGTTAAGGATTACCGCTGTACAAGGTTGGTAATAGAAAAACATTGAAACAAGAATCAAAAGCTAACAGCATAAATATATTGAGTGTTTCAGGGCTGAACAAGGGAGAAAATTAGAGAAACATTGTCAAAATATGTATTAAAAGCAAACAGTATATAGTTATTGAGAGTTTAATGGTGATTCAAGGGAGGTAATTAGATAAACATTATCAAAATAAGTATTAAAATCAAACAGTATTTAGTTATTGAGGGTTTCATGACTATACAAGGGAGATTATTAGAGAAACATTATTAAAACATAAATTAAAAACTAACAGCATTTGTAAATTGATGGTTTCAACACTGTACAAGTCTGTTAGTTAGAGAAACATTGTCAAAACAAGTATTAAAAGCAAACTGCATAAAGTTTTTAAGGGTTTCAGGGCTGTGATTAGAGAAAATTTTTTGAAAAATGTATTAAAAGCAAACAACATATCGACGGTGCCAATCCAAAAAGCCGTAACTGCCTCCCTGTTAATGGGCACTTACGTCATTTTGTATTGGCACCCACGATATGGCAATTGATAATTTCTGGGTTAAACAATAGAGATAATTAGATAAACATTGTCAAAATAAGTATTTAAAGAAACCTCCATACATTTTTGGATACCCACATTTGATCATTATCATTTAACAACCATGGGATCAGTGACGTGCATATCACTGTTTTCTGGTGTGTCAAATGCAGCTATTTCATTGGTTGCCTCCTGATTTCATGATGCAATAAAAGACAATCAGAACAAAAAAGTATGTCTCCAAATTGGTCATTGCATGTTGATGATTTCAAATGACGATAATTTCGCCTTTTAATTGAAGTATAACACTTTTTGTCACTGTCAGTCATGGGTGCAGCTATTTTCTTTCATGATTACGGTACTTTCAGCTTCCTTATGGAAGAGTATTCATCTTTTTTAAATGTGATGGCATTGGTCGATAGTTTTATTCCTCATAACTCTAAAATGATGAAATGCCAGCCTATTTACTCACGGTTGATACATGAAGACAAACGTAATTTTTAAATCTTTGAATCTGACAATGCCAGCATATAGTGATTGAGGGTTTCAGGGTCATGCAAGGGAGATAATTATATAAACATTTTCAAAATTAGTATTGAAAGCAAACAGCATATGTCTATTGAGGGTTTCAAGTCTGTAAAAGGGAGATATTAAGATATTTAAAAAAAAAGTATTCAAAGCAAATAACATTATGGTTATTGAATGTTTCAGGGCTATGCAAGGGAGGCTATTAGAAAAACATATCCAAAATAGTATCAAATCGAGCAAACAACATATGTATATTGAGGGTATCAGGGCTGTACAAGGGAGATAATTTTAGAAACATGTTAAAGTATCTGTTAAAAGTAATGATGCTTTTTTTGGGGATCGATGTAAAATATTTAACAAATCTATTTAAAGCATGAAGTATATGTTTTAAGGAATATACTCAAGAATAAATCAGTAAAATATGTAAATAAAAATGTTAAGTTTCCATTTTTTAAGGTCTGGAGGAAGTTTTTTTTTTAAAAAGTTGCTGTTTAAGGAAGTGTATTATGATATTATGTATCAGTATAAAAAAATTGTGTTTAAGGAAGGGCAACTATTAATGCGTGTTTTAACTGTGATTAAAGCACAGGGAGAAGTTAATATGGGTAGATACTTTTTAACTGTGATTGAAATACATGTAGAAGATCAAATGGGTAGTATTTTAATCTTTTTTAAGTTGGAACTAGATAGTTATTGCTATGATTCTGATACAACATTAAATTATTTCTTGATGTTTTAATTATTTAGAGGAATTCTCTAAAAGAAAATCTCAATTCATTTGTAAATAAGTACTGTTTTTAGTTTTAGTTGTTTCCAGTATTACTTCCTCTTCCTTTATAGGTGGTACTGCAGTGCTGCTTTTATTAGGACATGAGCAATTTCATCATTTATGATTGTTGCTACCATTCTTAAGATGTTTATATATTAAAAGTCCCAAATTCTTAATTTCATACCACAATCAATTTTTTAAGCACTTAATATAAAGATTGTGGAAAAACTATATAGAATATCATTATTGAGCATCTGAAGAATCTCAGTAAAGCTCAAAACTGTTTGCCTCTGGCAAGTATTTATACTTTCCACATTCCCACAATACTGATGAAAATAATAAAGGGAAGTTATCAAAAATATTGAAATTTATTTTTCATCTTTGAAATAACAACCATGGAACTTATACATGTATATATCAAGAATTTCCATATGTCTTTTTAAACACCAGTCAGATAAAAGTATTTCTACTGTTATTCAATAAGTATTTAAATTTTGTCCAAACAAGGTTAAACTTGGTTTAAGTATTTATTTGTAAACTATATGTAAAATATACTTCTATGGTATTTACACTTGTTAAGTATAAACATTGTTACCAAAGACTTTTTTTTGTATAATTTTTGCTTTGTTTATGGTACAGTTGGAACTTTTTCATTAATAGTGTTCAAGATATACTTGACAAAAATAAAAAGTACCCTTGTTTTCAAATATGAATTAACAATCTTATGAGGATTTACATTATGTGTTATTTCATATCAAAATTATGAAATGAGTTGAGGAATTATCTGTTATTGTGAGAGCTGCCTGACAAGAAAAGGGCATTGCTACCCTGGCATGACTCCTAGCCATTTAATGGATGAAGTTTCTGTAACTCAATTAAGTTTTTGTTTGAAGTTTCTTAATCCATACCTCATACTTTATAATTGTATCTTGGTGTAAATGAGGTTTGGACTCTGACAGTATGTAACCATGGCAACATTATAACCTTTACTGTGGTCTGATGCAAAAAAATCAACACCACTCACATGCTTTCCCATGCATGAAGTTTAGGACAGTAAAAGTTTGGCATATAGATGAGTGAGGTATTGGTAAGTGATTTTCATCAATGAGTTCCTATTGTCCCTTTTCCCATCAAGTGGAAAGTTTTGTAGATGAGTTTGGTACTGAAAACAAGGAACTGGGTTAGATTTTTTGACACAGCTTGTGGAAAAATGAAGAAATGCTGGTATTTTGGAAAAGATAGCAGGAACGGGTGAAGATTTTCATTACTCAGTCTGTGTGGTCACTTTTCTCCCGACACAGCCTAAGGTGTTTCTGAAGTTAAATAAAAGTGTCATTCTCTCACCAGCGGGCATGCTACAGCTTAATTGTGTAGCACGCCCTCTGGTGAGAGAATGTAAAAGTGTGGTACTTTTTAACCCCCTCCCCAAACAGTATTACAGTATTAAATTGCAGAATGGGTACTTTTTCATTTTGTTAAGTATTCAATAACTTTGCAATCAAAATTTATCATCTGTCAAGATTTGAAAATGTTAGTATCATTGTTAATCTGTTTTAATAGCATCGGCATTATAATATGTTTTCTCATATGATGTGATGAAATATAAATTAAAAAAAATAATGTATATATGATGTATATATCTATATCGGAATAAATTAATCATTAGTCATTGCACCTGTTGTTTGATTATTTTATGATCATAATTAACACTTCCTTGAAAAGACGTGTAGGGCTTTTGTCATATGCGACCATTAGATCTAGGCCAGTCTGCTTTCAGATTTAAAAGGTAATTTCTGTCCAAGAAGCGTACAGTATAGATGTTGACCAGATTGCACGAATGTGCAAGATTGTCTGGATCTGCACTGATTGCACATGACAAAAGTCGTATCCGTGGAGATAATAAATGATATCCAAGGTATATCGCGCACATTATTATAGACTTACTTGTTAAAGGGAGATAACTGATACAGTACACATTTCTAGTAACTGACTGGTTATGTCTCTTCCCATACATCATCTTGGTACACTAAGGAAGGGATCACTTTACAGTATTTAATAATATCTCAGCAAGAGGAACATGAACATTCCTTAAAATATCTGATGGACTAATCCTTTCGGTGAGATGGAAGCGGTCACTGTAGAATTCAGCACGTTAGGGTTATAAATTCAGGGTTATGCTGTATAATTATAAATAAATATTGGTTACACTTTACATATACCCACGCCCCCTCTTCTTCTAACACTTTATCCCCCGTCTTCTATCTATTCCCACAAGGAGTAGACACGAATTCCTTATATAACATGTGTTGGCGAAATTCAAATGGTCACAGAGCAGGGAAACAGTAACCATAAATGACGTGTTTAGTTTAAACATATTTTTTTTGTATATATACATATACATTTTATACAGAAATTATGATTATTAACAACATGTCATACAATGCAAATATTGAATGCATCATAGATCGATTGAAAAACTATATTGTCGAGATCTAAAAGACATTCGTATATCAGCATCTTGTTATATTTCAAACCCGAAAGGAGAAACAAAAAAAAAACAGTGTTTATTCATTTCGCATTGTGTCATTTTCTGAGTCCTGACTTTGCAACTTTAAAACTAGTAAATTGCTGTTCAACAGGACATGCAAGGACGTACAAAGCCTTCATCCACCCCCACCCCACACACACAAAACAAAAGAACAAAAACAACAAAACAAAACAATCAAACAAACAACGACAATGCCTTCCTGAAGAGTTTTGCTGGATTAGGTAAGGAAGGAAACAAAACCTTAGTGATATGTTAAAGTGAGTACATCAATTAATACATCATGACGCTTTTTCATTGAAACGTTACGTTATATACTCAGATATGTTAACTACAGCTTTTCTAGAAGTATTAGATAGAAGAGCATCTTACATTTTACATGTCTTCCATCAATGTTCCAAAAGTGGGAAAGTTTTCAGTTACTTGTAGAGATGATGATTCGTACGTTTTTAAGATTCACATGATCAGGATGTAAAAAAAGGGGCCGTTTTATTCAACTTCGTACGTATGTTCATACGAAAGAATTTTAGTAAGATATACGAACGTTTGTACGAAGTTTAATTAAACGACCCCACTACTTTATATTTTATGAAACTAATTACGAAGAGGGCATTTACATAAAAACAAAACAATTAGCAAACTAGTTTTGACATGTAAAAATCGATTTCTACGAAATAAACATCTTAATTTTTATATTCCAAATAAAGATTCATACTTAAACAAGAATGACTGAAATTATTTGTTCGGTTAAATGCATAGCATTAAAATGACAGACGCATAGTTTCTGTGCTATAAATGGGAGAAGAAATAAACACCCGAAAATATATAGTGTTTTCCTTTATACTATTAATCCATTATTCCAATGAAAATGTATGAAAATATCTTATTCTGTCTGTTATCCATTTTACAAATATGTCACAGACAGACCACTCAACAAATAAATAAATCCGAAATGCGCTGAAACAAAGTACCAGTACATAAAATCAAATTAACCAAGAGCCTTTCTTCTACTGGATTCAGTTCCGGGGGATACACTGCCATTTATATAAATTAAAAACGCTATAATTCCAATCAAGACACAGAATCTTTCTTTGCAAAGCGCGCCGTTGCAATTGTGTTATTACATTAATGAAAGTCTTGCCAATAAGAATTACGGCAGTGTTGAAATTGATTTCCGCACAATCTTAACTACACTGTCTATACTTGAATCCGATAGGGAATCCCGGCTTCCAAATGAAATGGGATATTTAAGAGTATTCCATCGAGAATGTTTTTAGCTTAAGACTCGGGTTTGAAATCAAGCCCTGCTCGCAATTCGTTTTTTTCTGAGATTACTTTTTGGTTGAAGACCAAATTTCTGTAAAAACTAAAGTATTTAACCCTATAAGTGTTACGCAAATTAGATAGCAAAGGTGATACAACATATATCGTTTTACTCAAATGCTACGAGGTTCGTTTCGATTGCGTCTTTACGGTGAAGTTTTGTTTAAACTTAACTAATTTACATAAAAAATGTACAATGTATCTTTAAAAAAATTGCTGCCATCCTCGATGTTTCCTGGGAAATGTACATAAACTGCCATCCTTATAAGGAAACAGGTCAATGAGGTTTTGTGGAAGTCGAACATGCGAGTCTCCACTACAAAAACAACAACGCTCTGACTACAGCCACACTGTATACTTGAGCGTTGATACGTTAGTTTCTTATAAACATGTATGTATAAAAATTCATTTAAGCTACGAGCATCACGTTTCACAAGCTATTTATTAGTTTTTAAGCAAGAAGAAACATTTTGTACAGTTTTTACAGAAGAAAAAAATACGATAATTTAATTTAAATAAAGCCAAGTTTTTTCAACTGTTAAAAGCATTACTATTTTATAATCATTACCGACCGATAAAAATTTTGACCAGAGGAGATAAAAGTAGAAGTGGAGCGGTTAAACAGTGGAAATAGCAAGCGCAAAGATACTAAATGAACAAATAAACGATCAGATCTTTTCTGGGCTTATCCAAACTGTAATAAAATGTCACAATGATTCTTAAAAAGACATATAATGGATCCTTACACAGTTCGACAAACTATTTATGTCTTGCTGTACTTTGATCCTCTTTTCCAGACTGTCAAATTGCGGAGTTGTGCAATAATGATGCAAATATACATGGATGTCTTCTGTATTAAACTAAAAACAACGCACTACGTGCTAATAACCAATTTAAATCAAAATAATCAAAAGAATGCGTCCCTTGCTATTGTTAAATTACTAGAAATTATTCTATAATTCGCGTAGTCATTCAATACTGTCAGAACAAGCCAATTAAATGCTGTTTAACGGAAAAAGACAAATGGAAATAAAATTAATTTTGTAACATTAGGTAAATTAAACTTCGTAGATAGCTTATTACGAGCAAGGATTTTCAGTTGTATTTGAGAACATTTAGTTAGATAAACATTTATTAAACATTGGCTGTTACTGGAAGAATCTCAAGGCTCTTTATTTCCACTCAGCTTATGCATATATTCACTAATGCACGAGATGAAGCATGTACAGAATTAATACAAAAAGTTTATAAAACGAAACATTTCATAGAAAAAATGGTCTTTGCAGTTGATCTGTTTGCAGTTTTTTGCTTAAGGTCTTGACGTTCTGTAAACCAGGTGAATATCGCTTCGGTCATCCTTGGTCGTCCAACGCCTTGTCCACTCGACAAATGTGCTCGAGATTTCTTATACGAGATTTTTTTATTTAACTATTTTCTTACCTTTCTAGTATATTTTTTCTTCATTTCTATCAATATATACAGATAAAGGGTCGTGTCACATGTTCTCGCAATATTAATTACATTTCTTCCCAATTTAGCTTTTTATTCAGTGGGTTAAGTCTCAGTTTGTGAGGGAGGAATTTAACGTCGTTTTAACAGTATTTCAGCGATATCGTGACGTCCAGCTCATTACAGGTGGGGGAAGACCAGGATGGACCTTTGACATTATTTCAGGCATTGAGTGCACTCGGGAAGAACCACCGACCTAACGCAAACCAGATGGAAGCCTCTTCCACTAGACAAATCCAAAGTTCCTACACTGGGATTCAAACCCACAACGACAAGGGACTGAGAGAATGCAAATTCACTCTGCACGCAGGCTTCTTCAGTCTCTTTGCCGAGTGACGGTTTAATCCTAACGACGGTATTCTCGCTTGTCTCCCACCGCTGTCTAACCCTTAGCCTGCTACGGGCGACCGTGATAGAATTTGCAAACAGCTTGGTTCCAGATTAGACACCGAGTAACTCGGCGTCTAATCAGGAACCAAGCTGTTTGACACTCGTTAATTGTTTTTTTTTTCAAATATTGCTCAATTCTGATTAATTTTAAAATCTAGACAGACGACAATTTAAGCAGACTACATTTTTTTCAGCAGGCTAAGGATTAAGTCAGACTGGGAGAGATAAGACCTCTTGTCTGTCTCACGTGCTAACTTGTCATTTATA